>JAQGBF010000263.1:0-10178 GCA_034698245.1 Schendyla nemorensis | reverse complement strand
AGTACATTATTGCATAATATATTACATGGAAAGGTTGCCTGTGCTGGAGTATGTTATACTCGGAAAGGTTCCTTGGCTGAAGAAATACGCAGTCCTTCTGCACCTGGAATTCGTGACACCTCTCTTTTTCCAGGTATTATACTAATATGACATTTCATTTTACACACAGTCCCTTTAGGCCAAATATGCACGAGATCTATAAGAAATGTGTGATCCAAAGAGCTCCTACATTATAAAGTATAAAAGGACCTAGGATTTGTTTATAGATACCCAGTGCATACCATTAGTTTTAAAGTATAGGCGCTATCAGAATGCGCGTTCGCCATGCGCCAACAGTATAATGCACATTATTTCATTTTGAGATTTACCAGGGTAATTTAATAAAACTGTATTGTTTTTTTGGCAATTTTAAAAGGATATGAAGTTGCTGGAACCATAGATGCATTAGGCAATAAAGTTGATTCAAGCCTCAATCTGAAAAATGATGACAAGGTTGTGGTGTATCCATATGATGAGTTACCTGCATTGAAAACGGGGTAAGTAATTAATTATTTTAGTAATTTAACCAGAATGAAATATAATTATCATAATTTTAGAATTGCAGAATTTATTCCAGTGCCTGATGCAAAGTATTTAGTTAAAGTGCCTCCAAGTTTGCCTTTGTCAGTAGCTGCAATGTTGCCTACTGGAGCACTTTGGGCCTTGAATGCAGTTCAAATTGTTACTGCCTTGGTAAAAGAGCTGCACGACACTTCAAGTAAGATGACCCAAGCATGCAGACGACATAAACCATAATTCTAATTTCAACATTCTAATTCTAATTCTAATTCTAATTCTAATTTCAACATTTCAGAATTAAAAGTAATAATTGTAGGAACTGGCGGCCTTGCCTTATGGACACTAAACATTGCCAAACATTTTCTAAGCGATTACAAAGATATTCTGCTCGTAATTGCAGCACTGAGGGTATACTTTAAAAAAATGCCAATACAGTTGCATGCATTTTGATTTAACTTTTATTTAGGATGATAAAATCTCCATGATACAGAAGTATCACAAAAATGTAGTTTCCTGGAATGAAAACGGTAGTAAACTTACTTTATTTTTGTTAAACATTTTACTTTATTTGAGATATTTTCTAGTGTATGAATCTCATCTTCTGGAAAGAACAAAATTGGCTTGTGATGGAGAAGTGGATATCTGTTTAGATTACAGCGCCTCGCCGAACCGCTTTTCTAGAACTGTGAAGTGCCTTTCAAAGGTGAATTTACTTATTTAACATAAGTATATGAGCAATGTAACATATTTATAACTTTCTTAATAGAATGGGATTATTTTGGTTGGTCCAGACTGCAAGCACTTGGAAAGCCAATTTTATGAGGACATAAAAGCAAAGAATGCAAAATTGCATGTGGTCGGAAAAGGATCCTTGGAGCAATTGCAAGAGTTGGTGAATTTAGTGGCAGAAGGAAAGATTGTATATCCCAAATATTCAGTTTATCCTGTGGAAAGTGCGTCTGAAGTACTGCTAGATCTTTCGAAAGGAAAAATCGAAGGTCGCGCGGTCATAGAGTTCAGTAAAGATTAAATGATTGGTTGCAATTTGATCTTTGATATAAAAGCATGATAGAAATACGGCGCATGAAGAAAAATTGTTATGGCACAGATTAATTTTCATATGTTTGATTAAAAAATTTATTTTAATTTAGTACAGTAAATATTGTTCGTTTGCAATTAAAGCTAGGTTTTTAAAACCAAATAATTCTTGGTAAAAAAAAAGTTAGTTTGTTCACTAACCACTCTTACACAACTTGTCATCTATTTTTAAAATAGTCTTTATCTCGCTATCTTTGAATTAGCGATGAGAAACTGAACATGATCGCACAGTTTTTAATAAAAAATAGATATGATTCTTTACAAACATCAATCAGTTAATTTCTAGTTGCAACTTCCAGTAGATTAAATGCAAGTTTAATTTGTAACCACAAATAATGAAAGGACTTTGGACAAATTAAATGATTATAGTTTGGCAGTAGAAAGTAAAACATGATCAACACACAATAATAACAGAATAACAGATAATAATATCGGATGGAATAATATGTAGTCAGAGTCAGTATAGAACGCAATAAAAATAAATGCATTGTCTTGTCAGTAACATTCTTCAAGGCATTACTCAACTTGGCACTGGGCTTTTCTTAACATTTAACTTTGTAATACCTGTACACATTATGATATTTCTATAATTTCAACATAGTGTAAATAATTTCTCTGGAAAAGACTGTCATGTAAAATTGGAAAGTCTTTCTTACAGAAAATGATAAAACTGTTCAGTGACCCACATAACAGTGCTACTTCTGAGGTTGGCATAGTTACCCACTAGTAAACATTGTTTTCAATATTCATCAATAGCTAGAATAGTATAAACGTATTTGCTTGCTACTTTTAAGAACATTATACATACGCACATACCAACAGGAGTGTAAAAAGTAGGCATTATACTATTACAGTATCAACTGTACAGTGATGCAATAAAAGTGTATTGCTTATTGCAGTTTTGAGATTCATGCTATTCCAATATATTGCCCATATCATTCTCTGTTCAAAGTATGTTCTATAGCACTAGCAAGCATTTCATCTTTTAGCCCAATATCCCTAGAATCCTTCAATATAGAATCAGAAGCAATCCAAATGCTTTTTTGCAAAGCACATTCATACATAATCCTTTTGTGAAAAACTGTTCAGTTCTTGTAAAACCTAATTACAATTGCTGATACTTAGATCTAGCACCATTAAACTGGCCATAAAACAGTAAGTAAAAATCTCCTATATAGCATATTAAAATTTGGAAAATGTGTCCTAAAACAGGTATATTTTAATATTATTACTATTATTATTATTATAAAACTTGAAAATATATTTGATTTCAAAAAGCAACCTCCAGTCCATAGTCAGTATTGTAATTGGATAAAAAGGTTTTGTTTATTAGTATTGCCAGAAGTAAATTAACTGTTAGTTTATTTACTTCTGGTATTGCATTTCCATGACAATTTTCACGCGGCCACTTAGATTCTTAATCTCTATACAGTATACAAATTATACTCAATTAAAACAGATCAACACTCATTAAGAGCAAAAACTCAGTTATATAGCACACAGTCTTCATAATAAAACCATGATTAAGAAAATATATTTCTTGGCAGTAAAGATTTGTCTCTAGACTAGATCCTTAACATTAAATTATCAATTTGTTCATTACTAATAATATATTGTTAAATATGATTCAATCTCCAATTGAACGCAACTAACAATATAATAAATAATAAAAAGTAATCAATAACAATCAAAATGGATTTTATATAACTAAAATCCTTTTTGGTCCTAAGATCATTTCACGGCCTCGTGTCCGCCAATTCAATCTCACCGTAAACCAAATAATTCCACAGCGAACAAACCTCTTTACCTAGTAATTGCATTGCACTACCTTCTGAAGTCTTTTCCTCTTCATGTTTTTCTTCGGCCGCAGCCTTATCGTAAATTTGATCCAATACTTTTTGAGCCAACTCTCTCTCGGATTCTCTGTACTTGTGATTAAGCGTGTACCACATGGCAAGTGCGCATCTTTTTCCTTTGGTAATGGCTTTGACTCCATGCAGATTTTCATATCCCGCTGAAAAACCGACTATGCGGCCGCACTTTGGGGTGACTTTGGCCTAAGGTAAAAGAGAGGGAAAATATGATTGGTTTGGTATAATAAATTACTTTGCACGAGTGAAGCGTTACTTGTATGGATTTCTTATTTTTGGCGAAGATGAATTCTCCTCCTTCGAAATCTTCATTTAAATAAATTACGGCACTGTAATCGCGATATGTGAAAGCCGGTTTTTCCTTCAGACAACTTCCATCCGGCTGCAACAAGCAATTATCTGCATGTACCGGGTGACTCAGATCAATCCGTTTGGAGTCTGCTAGAATGTAAAAAAAAAATCATCATAAAAACATATACGGTAGGTAAAATATATCTGGAGAGTATATGTGTAATTTAAAAAGCAATGTGCTTAAAACAGCTTTAAAAGAGTTGCACTAATTGCATTATTTTTAATGGAAATACTGTTGCAGATGTTAAACACTGAGATAAAAATTGCATTTCCAAATTAGAAAACTGTTTAAAATCTTGTGGAAAGGAACCAGTTCTAGAAGTGTAAATGAAAATCGTAGTTAACAATTTTTGGCAACTCGAAATTTCGCAATGAATTTCGTTTGTGAAAGATATGAACTGTATTATTTTCTTCAGCCAATAATAAATGGTAGAATATTTCATGGGCACATAATAGTTTCCAAAAAAAAAACTCCGAAACGTTTGTCCAATCAATTTCCAGCGAATCTTTCTGTGGAAATTCCTTATTTATCCCATTGTATTGATGCATGTGGAAAATGTAGTATGATAAAAACTCTTTTGAAATAACAGAAGTATGCGTGAAACATTCAAGGTCATTGAATTACATGTCTGGATTGTAGCGACCTCTGTTTTAAAAGACCACATTCAAAATCCCAAACTGAGTCGATACTAATCTATTATGGATAGCAATTTTCGGATAATTTAATACTTTAAACTAAAAATCCAACGTCATAAAAACAGTATAATTTTTATGATTCAAATAATCAGTATCTAGTAATAAGCATCGATGAGCTATAATTAGATTTTGGAGCATTCGTTATAAATTCAATAACACAAATAAATTACAAACTGCAGAATCCTTCTCTATTATTAAGGAAAAATACTCCGCTTCATCGGCCATAAAACTCACTTTATTTCGTTTTATTTCCTCCATTATTTCTCCCCTTTTATGCATTTTTTCTAGCTTCCACATTTGACAAAACTTTCCATAAAAAAAAACCCTTTGAAGAAAATTTTGCAGATGCATTACTAATTAAAATCTCGTAGCTGAGCTGTCAATGTGAAAATCAATTTCTTTTTCAAAAAGAACAACTTCTTGACAAATAACACAGCCGTAGCCATGGAGACTCTTTCCGCTTATTTACGCTTTTAGTCACGTTTTTATAGTCTTGAAGCCATTATTCCGCCTCAGAACCTCTTCAAACGCCCAAAATGAGGGTAAATAACAGGATATAAAGCTAAAACTCTCTCTGTATGTACTGCTTCAACGCAACAGTTGCCATGGATCCACCCCCAAAATGATGGGGAGGAATGACTCTTTACAAATGAGTCACAAACATCAGGTCTGTGATTTGGAATTCTCTCCGATTCAATCCACAACACTTCAAATCACCAAACCTGACAAACTGGACATTAAATTTGCTTTTTTTGAAAGCGGTGTGATTGAAAGTAATTCAAACTCAAGATAAGATTGAAGAAATGTACATTGTTGAAAGAATTGTTGCTACAATAGGATTGAAGAGAACTACATTGTTGCAACAATGCACATTTCTTCAATCTTATCTTTCACTCTGACTTTAGCTGATCTGTATTAGCTAAGCGAAACATATTTTAAATGAGCCGACCTTTTAGTAAGGTGCTAGGTTGTACTTGATTACAGTATACTACAAGATTTCCAGCTGAACTTGAGTTTGCTTAGTTTGATGTTTTTTATAAATTCTTATTTAAAACTATAGTTTTGTTGGCTTCTAGTGTATTAAGTATATTTATGACACCTTTATGGCAACTGTCAGTATATGTGCCATACAGCCTTTCTGTTAACTATTTCTTTTTAGAAAAAAAAGAAAAAATGTGGCCTAGGCTGGCCAAGCATACATTGGCACATTTCATTGGGGAGTATTGCACTAGGGCACAATTTGAGTTGCATTGAGGGGAGTTGCACTAGGGTGCATTTAATTTAAGGGTTGCATTAGGGCGCCTCTATGGGTTGCAATTGGGAGCAGCATTTTCTTGGGTTGCATTAGGGCACAGCAACTAAATTTAATTATTTAATTTAATTTAATTATTTGTCCGGAAAAGTTACTGCAATGCAGCCAAAGGGGGCGCTTTCTGGTACAAAGCTGAGGATAAGGTTCAGGGGTAAAGTTTCATTGGGAAAAGTTGAGTTAGGTTAGGCAGGAATCCCAAAGCGCCCAAATGCAACCTCCAATAAATGCGTGCCAATTTATTGAAACGCGCCAACGTGCACACGTCCCGTGGTACAATAAGGTACCACAGCTATCATTGATCCTCGCAGACTGATGAATGAAATGCACAACACAAAATTGAAAACCTAAAAGAAAATACAGTACCTTTAAGAGCTGTGCGGCAAACCAAGTGCGTATAGGTAAAAAGCAAATCTTGCTGCAAATTAAAATATTTTTCCACATATTCTCTCCCTTTTTCGCTCACGTCTAGCATCACCTGTGCCTTTTCAACCTCCACAACACCTAATTTTGCCAACTAAAAAAAAAATAAATGACAAATTTTAATTTTAACAATAGAAAACTGCAAAGGGCAGATTAAATTAGCCCAGTTCACACTTGGTAATTGTTATCTCAATACTTAATTTATTTGTTAAATTTGCTAAATTTAGTTTTATTAACAAGTGCTAGTAATTTCTGTACAACATAATAAAGAATTGTATGTAGTATTTGTCTTCAAGTTATGTATATGTCAACATAGGATAATTTATAATAAGGCTTTTCACTAGATTCTAAGTTACTAGAGAGTTTATGGAAGCACTCCCTTATAACCGTATGTTATGATTATAAAGATAAGGTGTAAGGTGTAAGATAGTGTAAGGTAATAAATAACGTAATAGACTTTATCCTAATCAATCATAAGCAAAGGATAAAAGGATATAAGGAAGTGCTTTTAAAAGTCGAACACAAGAATATTTTAACACTAGTTGCATTCCCAAAAGTGATTTTAAAAGTGAATTTTTGACAATAAAATAGAAGTAGTGAACAATGATTCCCTTATTCTAACTATTGTCATAAAGTCACTTTTTCAAAAGTACTTTTGCAAATTTAATGCACCTAACAGACAATGCACAGTTCTAAAGCCTACAATCCAAGTGATATCCCGGGTTAAAAGAGAAACCGAATCTTTACCACAGCTGCTCTTCCTGTCGTCAATCCGTGAAAGCTCTCGTGGCGCGTATGAGGAGACTTCTTGCCATTGTACCCATCACCAGTTACAGCTGCCGCCTAGTAGCGGATAGAGAAAACACATCCTTTCTTTTAAGAAACAACACAACTCCACTGCAATATTTAAAATCGTCGTTTCATGCTAAGCAGCCATTTGAGCGTTGCGTATTAGTAGCCTCGGTATCATGAGAAAGTTATTATGTGTTTAATTAAATTCAATTGCAAATTGAGAGTTGCTGTAAGGAGAAAATAATCAGAATGCGAAAAAGAAAGAAGAACGAAAGAAGAAAATTTTCTAGGCCTGTAATTTAAAATAAATTAAACGAAAAGTACCTGCGCCAAATAGAGAAGATCGGTGCATTCTTCAGGTGTGGCGAGACCATCAGCAACGAACCTCTGAGTCCCATTCAAATCCTTTTCGTCCATGATAACAATTACGTTTTGCTGCGAGCTTGCCTCTCTTTTTTTCAGCTTGGGGATTTTCTTCGCTTTGGTCGAGTTTACGGTAAGGATTGCTGGGATTGTAGAAGGCGAGATCAGTTCGCGGCTTTTCTGGAGGAAAAGGAATTAGAATTTTGAATAGCTAATAGAATTGATTGAAAAATATTGTGCACACAGGATACAGTATTTTCTCAATATAAGCATCTATTTCAAAGCCGAGTTATAGGGGACGTCTATACAATAAAAATAGTTTTTGTGAATAGCACATTTCAGAAATTGGTACAATTCGACTGTGTTTGTATATACGTATATATATTTTCTGCCATATAAGTTGAGCCTTTCTTCTATTGGATCCCTCAAATCACAACCATGCCAACCTCAGTGTACCAGCTATTCAAGAAAATACATCTATCAAGTTATTTACTTTGTTCTACTCTAAATACTGATTGGTAAAATTTATCTGATTAAAGTAAGAAACAATAGAAAAAAGCAAGTGGTTTCACTTGTGCCAGATTTAATGTAGGGGCAATGGCAGTTTCAGATAATAATCCAAGTAGTTTCTTTAAGAATATATTGCCAGAGAACAAGGTACAACAGATCACAGTAATAACAAATGGGCAAATAAATTTGAATCTCTATAGTCATACACCATAAGCCAAAAGGAGAGAGGTTCGAACTTATGGGCCCTTAACTATAGGTGACTAATTAAAAATGCAGAAACTATAGAAGAATTTAAAAAATCAGTATCAAAGCAATTTTGGTGACTTTTTAAGAACTTAAATTGAATTCCATCACATTTCAAGGAACAGCAAAAGTTTTAAAGACCTATTTTCAAAGGATTTTAATACATCTAGCAATTTTTAAAAAATACTAATACTGTACCCTAATAAAAATAAAATTATACATACAATGGCAATTAAATACGAATTTATCACAAAACTCTCAATGGCCTTGCTCAATATCCTAACTTTTAAGAATATTTCAATAACAAATTCTAATTCAAATGTAACTTCTCTGCAGATGTCACTTCCAGACTTCATTAAAAAAAAACAACACTTACTTTTACATCCTTACCACTCCCAAACTTGAAGCTCTCCTGAATGTATATAAGAATCTCTTTCTCATCCATATCCCTCTTTAGATACTCAACAATTTCCTGCAAAAAAGGAGTATAAAAAGCTTTAAAAATTATCAATCTGGGCGATATCCATCCACTAGAAGAGAAAAAAGAAAACCTCAAGAAAAGTAGCGAAATCTCTTCATCTTACATCAACTGGTTTGAAATCCCCTTCGTCCACGCCCTCCAGTGACAAATAAAATTCCTGGTTCTTTTTCATGGTCTTATCGTCAGGGTGAAATAGCAGATATGTCGCCACACTAGCGCAGGCCTTTTTGATTTCACCAACTGGGTATGTCAAAGACAGTTATTACGACATAATTCTTAAAGGTGGGGATGTAGGCCCTTGTGTCACGGGGGGTTTTTATGCTATTTTCTTTACACCGTTTTGCCCCCTCTTTCGAGTGGTCTTACCTTTGTAGTAGGCGAACTGCAGGTAATGGTAGTGACTGGACAAATAGTTTTCGTACTGCTCGCCGTAGATGAAGGACAGTTGCTGGGGACACTTCTGTTTGCACTTTAAGGAGTAGGCGAAGTGATCTGAAGAAATGTTTTGAAAAATTAATTATGATCTGACATAATAAATTTTATGTAAGCGTAGGGTATCACATGGTACTATCAGCTATGTCCAAATAGGAATTATGGATTTGTAGTTCTTTGACATTATAAAAAATAATCCCATAAACAGTTTGATCTACTATATGATGTTTATGCAGGTCTAAGGCTGAAGTACAGAAAGGCAAAAAGTAGACAGGGAAGAGGTTGTATATTTCATATAAAGTTTGGTGCACAACTGCTACCGCAATAAAATAATGTCTGCCTGTTTCTGCTGGTCTAGCAGAATGACGCATAGAGTACACTATCCGAGTTTCACTAATTAATTATTAAAGGTCGTGACCTCTGTCCATTTACGCTACTTTAGCCAGACACAGGTATCAGGATCAATCTCAGAAATCTTACTAAATAACTAAGTATGATCTGTAAAGTCCACATGTGGCTATTATAAGCTGGGCCTGGGCGCCCATATGAATTTTATTTCGAAAATTCCTTAGTGCATTATGTTGCAAGAAAAATTGCTTGGTTATTTCCTTTCATACAGTCTGACCTTAGGAAGTCGAAGGTTTTTCTTTTCATCCCTTCCCAAGTAAAACAACATTTAACCCATAGGCCAGAAAAATGTCCCATATTTCTAATGGAAACGAACCCAGAGGGAGTTAAAATCCAAAGTCGAGCCTGCTAACCACCAAACTATACCCAATGCTCTTGTAAATTCCCTCTTCAAGTATAAACCATAGCCGAGACTGTATTCAATTTTTCCATCCCATATTAATCATGAATAAAATCTCATTCAAGAAGCTTGCAGCATCGCCTAAATGATAGCGTCACTGTAATGTCCAAAACAATGAATAATACACTATGGTTGCTATGATCGCTTATAGAGGACCATAGAATTAAAGGACTAGACACTTAAAAATTTTTAATTGTTGCAAAATGATACCAAAACTTTGGGCCATCCATTAGCAACTTTCGT
>JAQGBF010000262.1:0-10188 GCA_034698245.1 Schendyla nemorensis | reverse complement strand
TTTTCACCTTTTCCCACTTTTTTCTACCTTGTGGCCAATCTTCTATACACCAAAGACCCTTTTTTCAGCCACCTTTTTTTCTCTCTTGCTTTCTTGTCTCAAAGATTGGATCATTTAAAGGCGAAGCAAATCTGCTGTCACTTCATGTAGTTAGAGTAGGAAAAAAATCCTTTACTGATTGTAATCTAACTAAAGGTTCTTTCCATTGGGCTGTATTTGTATTGCAGAGAAACCTATCAGGAAGTTAAACAACATAGCCATATCCATTTTAATTGAAGTCATGTTTATGTATGGAGGTTGTCGTCTGCTCATTTTTGCCATTAATTGGCCAAATGTTGACACAGGAAAATTTGCTATAATGGATTTGTTTTTTAACCGATATAGGTATAATTAATTCCCTTTCAGAAAAATATTTCACTCACAGTAACTACGCCTTATTCTTCTTATCTGAGGAAATAATCTGCTTACCATATATATCTAAACAGTGGAAATAAAAAAGCTCAGCAACCGAATTCGATTGAGAAATATGTAAGTCCATAACTATTTGAAAATTCCGAGCTTATCTGCTTGAAAAATCAAACGTACGCAATCGAATAAGACATCCGCCAAATTGAATCCATCAATTTGGTGTACCAGGCTATACATAAAAAAATAACCGTGAATTTAGCGCCTCCTTTATTCCACTTGTAGTCAAAGCGGTCAATAAGTAATCTGTTGAGATAGCTCACTAAAAACTGATGCAACCAATGCTGATGGATGTAAACAGGATCGAAATATACCTGCCGGGACCAGTAGCATTTGAATAAATCGATACCCTCAACCAGCAAGTGCACTTTAAGATGTAAACCCCGAATGCTAGTGTTGATGCTACTGGCCAGTGTCAAGGAAGCGGAATGCAAGTTATTTCAGAAACAAAAGTGAGCTCAAGATGAAATAAAACAATTTATATATCTAGACCTATGCCAGGTACGCAAAGTTTCTCACTTTCGTTTTAACAAGGGGACCACATGAAGAGACAATTAAATTGGTTAACGAATAACATTTCCTAAAATCTGAGCCAGAATGGTGATTGTTTAATTCATTTGGTCGCCTGGTCCTAGGAATCGGATTGGGTGGTAACACTAAAACCATGGTCCACAAATGGAGTTTTTTTTTTCGATCGCTGATGTAAGCCGATTCTGCAAGCATAATTTTAATGGCAGCAGAAGATTGATCATCGAGTAGCGGATTTTTGAACTGGCGGAAGAAAGCAATGGAAATCATCCGTCTCCATAGATCTAAATAGCAAATTCTGTATTTTTCCACGCCAGTTCCGTAATTTGCATAATATATTTCATCCGGCATCGCGTGGGTTTCGATCCCAGATCTGCGGGAATCCCGAAAGTTATCACCGAGGAATTATAGCTGTCAGCTTCCTTGCCAATCATGCAAAATCGATCACGCGAGACGACTCTGAAGGCGTTCTGGGTTTTGAGTGCCAATACCGCAATAAAATTTGCATACAAAGTAATCAATATCGTCGCGTAATTTCGGAGAGCGCCGGCTCCGAAACTTCTCGGAAAAAGACAGCTCCAGACGGGTGTAAAAAATGTTTCGCATTAAAAAGTAAGTGATGGTTATGCATTTTGGATAGGAGTTTGCCGATCGCAGAATGCAAATGAGACATTAAGTTCATCCCGCGCATTCTGTTTACTCGAGCAAACACGGCAACGAGGCTCGTAGAATATTCATCCATATCAATTATTCCGCTCTGTTTTATGAATGCGTTCGAGCCTCGCCAGATCCATTTTGCCGCTGTAATTGAATAGAAAATGTGCTAAAATGAAGTTTTAAAAATTTACCGTCGCGCGGCGACGCTCGTTGGGTTCGTGCCACGCGAGAATAAACAGCCCCGCCGCGCACCAAAAATAGGGGTCCATCGATGCAAACTTATTGCAAGAATGCCAATGGGGGCCAACGGGAGGTCTAGCAGGCAGTTGTTGCAGGTGTTGATGGGATTTGGAGCTCGCTGTTCCTTTTCATATCGGGCTCAACCATTTCAAATCGCTTTAGGCAAGCGTGACGGGTTTGGTGTTGAGCTATTGGCAAGAGCGATGCAGCCACCGCCGTCCATACCGAACACAAAGCGAATTATGCAAGCTCTTATCTAATGCCGGATTGCTTAGTTTTTCGTTCTTTCTTTCGGATTTCGCTTATTTTTAGCCTCTTCGGGAAAATCGAAGGCGATAAGCGGAGTTCTCTATTTTCTGCCACTGCTGAAAAGCGAGCTGCCAAAGAGTAAAAGACAGCCGCGAGCACAATGCAAATAATGGAACCTGGGCCTTTGTCATTTAAAAACTGGTCAATACCGATTGATTTTTTGGTAACCTGCGCCTGGTCGCCTGGTATGGAATAACGTCTTTTTATGAAATATTTTAAGTGAAGCGCATAAGTTTTAGCGTGTGCGTGCTAATCTTGGGTATGAAGGAGACATGCAAAAACAGTGCTATTTAAAATGACTTATGGCAGGCATTACGCGTTTGGCGGTACGCTCTGGTGGCACTTGCTTTGGCAAACCGAGTATCGTGAGCCGAGTGCAGTTGGTGAAGAAAAATGCATTTTCTTAGGATGAGAATTAAAGCTGTAGGTCTCGTTTGGTCTGCACGTTTAAAAATCTTCTGGAGGCGGGCTCACTCTAGCGTCGGCATTTGGCCAATTAATATTGGAGGAAAGCAGAAAACAGACACAATTACTACGTTTTCCTGGCATGAGATTTTCTTTTGGATTGTCTAGCACTCCAAAAAATAGAAACCAGAAAATATAGGAAAGGTTCTTTTCATCTCATGTAAACGTGCATAATTTTATTGGTAATTTGTTTATGCAATGAAACAGAGTTTATTTAGATTATAAAATTATTATATGCAGTTGTGATTGTTGCTATACTTAAACCTAGTGATAAACTAAGACAACTTTTTTTTTATGCTCGTGGGTGTGCACTTTCTCTGTCATCATTCATTCGGAATTAGTAATTAGCTTTGGTGAAAATTTTAGTTGCTGTCTATAACCATCCACTCTGTACTAATTATAATATGATTTTTGGTTGGCTGTGGGCTGTACACTAACACAATGCTATAATAAGTATTTATGACAATCCCGACCAGCACAATATGTTCAACACATTCAATTAAATATTGCTGGTGACCCTACAATATAAGCGAATCCCTTACATAATCGTCTTTCGCAGAAATTGTGTTTATACCTTTTGGCTAACCAAGTTATTGAATTGCAAGTGGCGTTTTTTTTGTAATTCCCGTCGCGTCCGTTACTACTGTCAATAATCCAGTGCAAAATGCTTATACTTCGTCGCAAAAAAAATATTCCTGTCAAGACATGACTGGTTCCTGGGAAAGAATATCTGTTTAGAGAATGTCTGCTTCAAAGAAAAAAAAAACTTAGGGTAATGGTTTTCAATGAAACCTTATGTATACTTATTGACCAAAAGTGATGGAAAAACAAATATGTATGGCGAGCATCCTATGAACACGAGAGTGGGGAATGGATTAATATAATAGATAAAAAGTATTCTAAAACTATTGCAATACTCTAAAAGTATTCTAAAATTTTCAGCAGTCGGCTGAAAGCACTACTTTCAGATACTTTCAGATGAAATTAGTGACAATTTTTTGTGCAAAAAAAAAGAAAATAGAGTTTGAAGATCCGTAAGTCTTTTAATGTATTTTTCACATAATGCTGTAAAAAATAAATTATACTCAGGCGAATAATATAACTCATGTTTAATGCCAATTATTGTAGCGTGGGAGTTCATATAATCGGAATCTTATATCCAAATCTATAATTACATTCTGACATTGAAAAACCATATTCTGCAGAAGAACCTCATATTTCATGCATGGCGCAATAGTGGTTTGGTTTCATTAGGTCCTAAACCAAGAAAGTACAATATAAAGGGAGATTTTATTACCTTTACCAGACTCAGAGTTTATGACAGTAAAAGGAAGAAATATATAATTAAGCATGAGAAATGGAATCCTTTCGCTAAGTTTGAAGAAAAGCAATTATTGTGTAAGTAATGTGGTCCCCTTGAAAGTTGTAATAAAGTTATGAAATTTAATTAAGTTACTGAAAAAGGTTTTTTGAACTATAGAAGTAATTAAGTGACACAGAATCCTCATTTCCCATTGGTATTGATCAGGATGAATAAGAGTACTTTCTGCTTATTATTTTGGTGTGCAGGCACATAACAAAACTAAATGCTCACAGTCATTAGTAATAATGAAGTAAAATGACCAATGTCATTCTATACTTATTTTCAGTTATTCGTATGCATTGTTCGGAATTTAACAGGAGGTTGCGCTAGCTTAAAAGTTTGCGATGATCTATAGTTGATAGTAAGTACAGTACGAAATTTTCTAATTCTTTACAGAAGGATTATTAAAACTTTCCGTTAAAAAAATAATGGAATAAAATCACGTAGTCTTCCGAAATAAAAGCATGTTCATTTGAGTATAACGTTAAAATTCAACACAACTAGAATACTTTGGGTCCTATAAGCCTTTAAAATATTGTGGTCGCATATATTATTATTTTATAATTATTATGTCTGTCAGATAAGTGTAGCTCTCAATTTTGGGACACTAAGAAACCAAATTTTGGGCCCAACTTGTATTACAAATAGCCAACATTTGATTAAAGTTGACTAAATTATGGGCCAATTTAACCAAACTTCTAATATTTTGACCCGAGTTGGGTTAAAGCTGTACCAAAAAATTGAGTGATGGTATTGCGGCCCATGGTTTATTCTTTTTTTTAAAGAGTGACTCCCTTGGTTCGGGAAGAATGGCACATTGACATGTATAAGAAGGGCCTAACGTCTGACCAATTCTGATGCTGGGAAGTGAATACTTTTCCTGGAAATATTACTACTCTGGGAACATTGAGCGTATTCATTGCACGGAGTTGTTACGTGGGAAATTGTCATTTTGAAGTATTTCTTCCTTCACCTAGTTGGGTTTGAACCCACTAATAGCTCGTGCAGCCAAATGTAGCTTGCTAGATCCTGTTTCTTTTTTTCGATCCTTCTACAAACAAACAATCCTTATCGAATAAAGTAGGTAATACGTTGGTTAGCCTTTTCTTAACCAAGTTTCCCTTCCCCCTTTTTTTTTCAATCTCCGGTTCGTTTCTCGCAATCAGAGAACGGATTCGTGCGTGAATATGCATCCATTGGCTCCATTCACTCCTCACCGGAAGTGGATGCGTAACGGTACAGAATGGAAATAGATTAGAATTCCTTCTTCTCCATCTTAGCAGCGCTTCTTCTTTTCCTCCCTCTTAACTTCCCACTCGTGATTACCCCAATGTGAAACAAATCAATTAAGCAAAGCAAATGACCTCGCTATAGCAACCGAAGGGAAAAAAGTCTTCTCCGCTAAATGAATGGATCTAATGTTCCTTTAACGAGGTGCTTTGAAATTTGCCTCGGGGGAGATGAGGGTCTTAATCTGGTTCAATTTTTCACACGCAGGGAGTTCAGCCGACCGCGACATTGTATCATTAATGGGCAATAAAGCTTCTTTTATAAGTGTAGGTAGGTTGGGTGAGGTGCTTATGGCGGTGTGAGTGTAGTGTATGTGTGTGTGCGAGGCCTTAGGCCCACAGAGCATGCGTGATATTAAGTTCAGTTAAGAGGAAATGTGGAAATGGAGTTTTTTGACAAATGAAATGGTAATTAAAGGGTAAAAGGGAACTCTGATAGTTCGCTTTGAAGTATTAAGAATCGATGAGAAAATTTTAATACGTGGTGTGCAGCCGGTAATTAGTCGGAGAGGAGGAGGCGCTCGGTTATTCTTATTATTTTGGAAATTTTTAGGGCGGTTTTTCGCCGGAAGAAAGCGGTCATTTTGGGGGAGGGGAGATTTTTTGAACGCCCGCGTTGGGAGAAGCCAACATTCAGGAGGGGTTTTTCTTAATTGATAATTGGAGTTGAATTCGGGGGATGGGAGGAAAGCAAGTTTGCCAGGAGGAAGTTGTTATCTTTTAAAATTGAATTTTAATTGAAATGTCAGAGATCAGGGATGTAGCTTAGAAGGCGTTTTGCGCGAGCGAAGAGTTTATTACTGGATTAGACGGTTAAGTATGCATAAAACGGACCGAACGAAATGGCTGGCTCCTCGAAAAAAAAAAGTTGTTATCGGAGCGGTAATTGCCGAGCGGTAAATTTCTTGACAGAAAGCCTTTGTAGTGAAGAGGAACCATTGATTTGGTAAGTGGCTTTTGCATTAAGTGACCTTCTCCCCCTTCGAATCGATAACATTACCATACGAGCGGCCAACAACGACCATTCTTTTCACTTGTGCCGCTATTAAACATCTATTTACTGCCGACGCGGCACCGCAAGAAGAATTTGCGAAAAAAAAGGCTACCGCCGTCTAGAGACAAGAAGTGCTTATTGGTGGAATGAAAAAGAAAATACAAGATGTTAAGAAAGCGAGGCAGGAAATGAAATGCACTCTCACCAACACCTTATGCCCCCTACCTGAAGAGGTTGGCAGCGCCGGCTGCACTTCACGCCCATGACCTTAATCCTGGGTGTGTAATTTAGTGGCAAGAGCAATTTCGAGAAAATAGAATCCGTGGACAAGCCCCGTTGTGTGTTTTGCAGCCAGTTTAAAAGTCTGCCAATATACGTATACAAGAGAAAGGCGAACACAGAATTCTTTGCAGCCGGGCATTACGAAGTAACGAGTTGTTGTACTAGAATTACTTTTTAGGGTATCAGGCCCGTAACGCACTGTATTATTACAGAGTGGATCGTTCCTTAAAAGTTGAAAGTTTCCTTAACTCGAGATTCTGCGGATGTGTTATGATAACTCGAGAAGAAGCAAAACTTAAAACTGAATTCATTTTTTAGATTGCTCTGAATTGTTTGGAAGTTGTTTGGTCACACTTCAAAATGTTTTGAACTGTCTGAGTTCTCGAATTGATAATTAGTTTTGAAGTGTCATGAATTGCCAACAATTGAAAGTCTCTCAAACTCATTCAACAATCCAAAACATTTGAAAGAGAGTACTAATGCAAATTGCTGTTTTCTTCTGAGAAAAACCAATGTAGTACACTTGTGGCCAAAAATGAGGTTCATTGTTGACTGATTGATTGTGGCAGAACAATCAGTTGATGTTGTTGTTGTTCGTTTTTTTTTGTTTGTTGTTCCAGAATTGGAAAAGTAGGCAGCAACAATCAGAGTCAACACTGACCTCATTGTTTTTGGCCACAGGTGTACCTATTCAGTATTTTCAAGTTTAATTTAGTAGCCTAATCAAGTTAAAGGAAGACCAAAACTACCCAAAACTGAATTATATGGGGTCATGATATTATCTATAAAGCACTGTTGGACTATCCTTTTTCTATTTATATGTTTCTGCTTTTTAAATAAGTTATAATATTGGCGCAATGAAGCCCCTCTCCCACATAAGAAAACATCATAGTTGAATAGTGTTTAATTAAATGATATGGTTGGTGCACTATAACTTGATTACTGTAAAAAAGCATTGTCAGCCTGGCCATTTGTATGTAACATAGATGAATCAACTATGCTGTCTACTCTGTTAAAGCCTAATAATATCTCCAATCAAGCCATTGCAAATGCAAAATTTATTTATAACTTTTAATATTTTCGATGTATACCGTATCCAATTTATTCTGAAAGTTAGGCAAACCTGATTCCTGAATCGTAAGTTTTAATGGAATAATTTTTAAGTCACTAAATCTTATCAGTATTCTAAGAAATACATAAACTTAAATATTGTTGTGGCTTTCAGACGACCCTTAGCTAGTGTCGGTGATTCAGTAGTTTTCAGAATTTAACTTGATCTCATGTTATGGTTTCAAAATTAGCTGAGATTTTTATGCGTTTGGAAAAATACGAAGGTGACATCTCTTTGGAAGGTTACTTAAGGACATCAACTCACGTGAACTACGTGTAAATTCCCCGTAAAATTTCCAAGAGGAAGGCTTGCCCCATAGCTTTAGCAGAAATAAACAGACGTTCACAGACTACATTCACATTATTTAAACAGCAGAAAGAATGCATATCAAAGTTTCAAAAATAGTTTTTAATTAAATCAAACACAAGGCAATAACACACAATCCACATTATAGCTTTCCTCTAAGCTTTTTGGACTTCCCGGTCCATGATCAGGAGTTTGACTGCAATACAATTGCTTTGTGTTTGATTAATTTTACCTCAAACACACACAAAACATGTCGAAAAAAAAGTTTTTAATGTTATTACACTGTACACTTAGCAGTTAAATGTAAGTTTATTAAAGCCATCATTATACTTGATGAGAATTTATGCGAAATTTGATATGTAGACTACGTAACTCAAAACAGACAATTCAAAAACATATTTTGGTAATTCTAGCAAGGAGATATTTTTTTCGCGATTATTCTTTCCCCAGAGCACCAAAAAATCTCTTGCCATTAATTTCTGCCAATACCTAATTAGTCTAATAAACAGGAGGAGCTCATTATAGCAATCTCTTTTCTCTGACTTGAATCAGCTTGAGTATCCACACATAATCCAAAATCTCTAACAATAACTTCCGTTTACTGGAAACATCTGTAAATGGTTGCTTCAATGAAGCTCTAAAGAATGGATAAATATAAGGCTAACCCAAACACAGGAAGAAAGATATATTTTATTTTTGAGCTGATCACTAAAAAGTGTTCCTTTTTCACAGTGATATAAATAATGGTAAAAATTATTCAAAGGGTGTATCCATAGTCGTCAGCTTTACCTGATAATAAATACGACAAAAATAATGTGATTCTTATTCATCATGTGATCCTCTTGTCAGAGCAGATAATATATCAAATAACCTTTTTAAGTATAACTTGCAAAATCCAGCATGGAACACTGTATCTTGGCGCGTTGCTCTTATTTCAGGTGTCGATTTTAGTGCATCGACCAGCCATCTCAATTTGCAGGCGAAATTGATTTCTATTTCGACATTCTAAATCTCTGTTCAATTTCGCCTCGTGATTTTGAACATCTGCACTTCTACTTTAGAAGAAATTTGTATGGATCGAGCTTATTTTCTAGAACTATACATAAAGTTTGGCCAGATTTACAATTTGGCGTTTTTCCAAAATTCTCCATTGTGATGAGAGTTGAGGTGCCTTTCAACTTGGGAACTTCTTTTTTTTGTTTTAACATACGGTAACATTTTTTTTCTCTCCTTTATGTGGCGGACTCGTTCTGATTTAGTCATTTTGTACGGATCAATTTTTGGGTCAAATAGAGCTCTTTGGATATTGCGAGGTGAGGCATTTACTATTGACTAAGTGCCGTTGTATTCGGTTATGCAGCGCTTCGCCTTTAATCAAAGCGGAGAATAGTGAATACACAAAGAGCCGTGTGCGACACACCCATTTTGCATTTACGAATGTCATATTTAATGGTGTAGGGGTGGCGAATGTATGCAGTTGATTTTTTTGTGTGTGGCCCCGCTGCTTTGATAAAAGAATAAATTATCACATGTTTGTGTTAGTCATACGCATTAATAGTGCCTACATAGATGAAGCTGCTTTTCATCGCTTGAAGAAATTTTTTTATTAGTTTGTTAAATTAAGGAGATAAAACTGGTCGTTAGCATTTAAACTAGAATTGGCTGTTAAATCCATTTTTCATATGTTTCGTCCATATGTGATATTAATGAAATATGCAAGTTCTGTAACGTTGTATGTATTATTAGTGCAGCAGTACTTGGAAAGAGCTATGACCGTGTTATTGATATTTTTACTGCACATTGTTTGGTTTATATTCATATTATGATCTACTTACCTACCAATATTTTACTGACCATAAAATAATACAGTGAACCTTAATGGGGTGTTTAAAAGATAGTTATTTAAAGGTATAATTATGAGCCATTTATTCCTAGATACCCATATAGAAACAGATGAAACAGAATACGGAATCCATATAGAAAACATGATGTGCCTTTTTATACAACACTTTTTGGGTGTGCAGACAAAAGGGCGTGGTAAATTGGGCGCGGACAAAAGGGCGACAAAAGGCCCTACTGTAAATAAAATTACGAGATATCTCCTACAATCTCTGACAATTTAGGTTTTGAGTTTGAAAAAGTGCATTTTCGAGTTGAGCTTTTTTGCTACACATTGCAA
>JAQGBF010000261.1:0-10194 GCA_034698245.1 Schendyla nemorensis | reverse complement strand
ATAGAAATTTTTTCTCAGCTTTTGTGTATTGAATATGCATCGAGAGATGGAAACTCGTCTCGCGAGCCCTCCGCCAGGGGTTTGCCAATTTCTTCTTCTTCTCTTAACGCGTAATCGTATATACGCGTAGCTATTGTATTGTATTTGATTGCAATGTGCAAATTTCAGCAGAAAAAACTTTTCTTCTTATTCCCAGCTCTTGAAGTTAGAATTTCTCGCGAGGTGGCGCTCGGCAAAATTCAATCAATGAATATTTTCGCCCGTTCCTCTTGTAAATTGGAGTGTCGGTGTGTATCGAGTATGCGAGGCTGGGGAGAAAAAAGTGGCAAAGTGGAAGGAAACTTAGCCTCGTAAGAGACGCACTGGAGGGAATCAAACTTCAAACACGAGAGAGAGAGAGTGTGAGCAACAAAATGTTTGGCCAGTAATTTCAGTTGTAATTGAAAGCTGATCTCGATGCATCAACGGGTTAAGCGACACTTTTTTTCCTAATTTTTCTTTTGTAGGTGGTGAGGGAATTGGCTTTTGTTTATGACGCTCGGCTGTGAACTTTGACACATGCGTTAGTATAGTTAGGTTACCTGGCAGAGCAGCCACTAACGTAGGCCTGCAGGCTTTGGTTAAAGTAGGATAAAAATTAAAAATATGACTAAATTATTTTAGAGGCGATAGTAGAGGTCCAGTGTTAGTTTTTATCGATTAAAGGGGTTATATCATTATATCATC
Source organism: Schendyla nemorensis (assembly GCA_034698245.1). Lineage (NCBI taxonomy): Eukaryota > Metazoa > Arthropoda > Chilopoda > Geophilomorpha > Schendylidae > Schendyla > Schendyla nemorensis. Next base: position 9,468 of record JAQGBF010000261.1, on the reverse strand, counting down.
TGTATATGAAACCATTACTGTTTAGTTAAATACAGACGCTTGCGGACTGGAACGATATTTATTATATTAAATCTCATATTTGTTGATGTTTACCTTTGAACTGCGTTTACTCTAACATTTTCTTTGGCTTGAAAAAATACCACAGGGTTCGGCTGGGTTCGAATGCGCAATCGCTGCGCTCTTACACCAGTTGACCACTCATGGCCAATTAAGTTCTTTCAATTTCAATTTCAATTTATTGTACACCCGTGGGGCAAAAACTTAGATACAGTAAGCAAACAGTAACACAAAAAGAAACTAATAAATTAAAACTCAATGAGACAACGTAAAAACACAAAACACACGAAGTAAACACAGCAAAATATACACTGAAATTAAGAAAAAACAGAGTAAGACAAAGTATCACACAAAACCCACGAATTGCACAAAAAACCATAACGCACAAGCAAACCGTGATCCAAACACAAAAACGAAAAGAACGACTAAGTAAGACAATTAGCGATAACTTGCATGGTAAATATACTTTTTAATGGAGGGACATTCAGTAGAAAAATTTAAATCTAATATCTTTAAGATTTGGATTCGGCCCACTGTTTTCCAACTTTCTGCGATTAGTCCTTCCCGGCTTTTCTTTCTCCCCGAACTACTTAATCAAAATGTCATTGGCGCTAGCCATCCCCATCCATAGGTGCAAGGAAACTGGGCAGAGGGGATTATTCCGCTCACCGCTCACACATCCAACTCTTTTGTTTGGCCACAGGAAGAAGGCAGCGGCGGTGGCCCGCTTTTCTCTCTATCTACCGACTGTGTCGGAATCAAGATTCATCGAAACCTTATTCAGAGCCAGTGAACCTTTCTCGCCTCGGCTTCTCCTTTCTCTCCTACTCGCCATCTAATGAAATTCCTACTCTCCACCCTGCTCCTTCTACACATCCAATTACACGAAATACAGCAGCGAGGACCTCTGCCGGAGCAACATGGGGGCTTTGCGGCAATTCGTCCGGACTTGTTGAGCAATTTATAAAAGAAAATGGAGGTTGGGTTTAGAGTTTAAAGGGGGATTGGTTGCCAATGATTTAAGGTGTGGGTTTGTTTTGAGGTTGTTTGAGGTTGGATGGTTTTTGTAGGTGTTTTTTGAAGAAGTGAAACAAATAAAATTTGGTTTAATGATTCTCTATTTTAGTTCAAATTTGTGTAGTTGATGAGTTGATAAGCTATGCGTTGGCATTTGGTCATTGGGACTTTGTTGCTAGCTGAGTCATTAGGGAGTTAGAAAAAACTTCGTACTAAGTTACGAAGCAACGAAGCAGGTAGTCTAATTTTTTTATTTATTCACTAAATCTGGAATGTTCTATATAATTGTGGCTAGTTATGATGAGATAAATATAAGTATGAAGTAATCCAAATTTGGCCCATAAATAAAAAAGTTAGCCTACCTGCTTCGTAGCTTTGTAACTTCGTACGAAGTTTCTTCTAACTCCCTATTAAACCCATTTTAACAACTGAAAACCAATCCATGCCAAAATATAACTATAACACTTGAGAATTTTTCAGTAAAAACTTTCCTTAAACTCAAAAGAACCAGAGTTACAACTTGCCGCATGGCAGCGGCGAAGCGATTAATTACAATTTTTTTTGGCAGTAAATTATTTCGCAAGTGATAATTTCACCCAGTCATCTGCAATGATAATTAAATATAATAGCCTAGATCATAAAACCTGGCAAATTGCTTCTCACAAATCTCCCCCTCTCCAAACAAATGTCGGAGACACTTTATGTGCACCATCAACCCTTTCATCCCCATCCCGAGGAGTCTCTAAAAGCCGGGGCGGTCATAAAAAAAACCTGGTCATTCAATCCCGAAGTTCAATAGATGAAGAAGCGACAAACCTTGCGCGATTAACTTTTTGCGCCACGATTGCGTCGCCGGGATCTATAAAATGTGATTTTATCTCCTCCACCTTTTCATTTCGCATTTTCTGCTTTGCATTTTATTATGCGTTGGGGGGGTGGCAGTTTCATTAAAGTTTGTTTTTGAAAGGAGAAAGGAGAAGACACAAAGTTGTCAATTTGGATAGAAAATTGAATAGGGACATTATGGATTTTAATTGGACATAACGTTAAATAAGCGGAAATTAAGTCTATTAATTGAATAGGGAGAGAGGGATGATGGGAGATTAAAAAGTAATTGTATTTGAAAAGTCGTTAAAAAGTATTAGCATGGCTCATTAGGTGGGAACCTTGTTAGAGGGGATTGGATGGGTGGTAATTGATAGATGGATGAAAGGAGTGGGTGGATGGTTGGAGGGTTATTGGAGTTGATGTAGGTTGGGTGTTGGTGAATTCTCCAATTGGTGCCTATGTGCTGTGATCGCAGTTTTAGTGTTCAGAGCTGCTTTGCCATTAATCTTTATTTTGATTGTTGTTATTGAACTCTAAAAATACTGTGACAGAATGGCAAACATACTTGCATAGTCTGGTTACTAATACATAGATATTCTCAATAATTCAGGCTCGACTTGTGAGGGGTCACAGGTTGAGCATTGTACATGAAGATATCAAATAAATATCTGAATTAAATACTTATTCCGAGTGTGTGTGTTGATTGTATAGCCTTTCGGATATCTCGATAAACGAACTAGCAATGGGTTATTGATTAATCGGGTCCTACCGTAAGTAGAACCGGTAGAATTAAATCAATCCCTTTCTAATTGATACAGGAATACTACCGTCAGTAGGAGTGGTTGGTTCTTGTGATTTATTAATCGAGCAAGAGTAGTTAATCGCGAACTTACAAACTGCTTACATACTATCTTACAAACTACGGCTATGGCCATACGGTCCACCTACCGAATGGGCGAATGCCTGATACAGCACTCGGACTACTGCGTTCTTTGACCAAACAACCTCCGCAGTTAGCCAATGTGTGACCACCGGTGTTTCCCTAACCCGTGTCTGCAAAGACCTCGAGCTAAGTCTCAACTGACCGCACCCACGTTGATGAAACATACAGTCAATCGCATGGATCAAAAGCTTGCACCTTAATATCAAACATTTCAAGCATAAATCACACCGTCCTAGCAGGGGCTGCGGTTTATTTCAACCAGAGTACATGCGCCAAAATATCTAACAAGAACATACCAAACAAAGACAGAAATCAAAGCAAGGATATAAAACTCACACATACAGTAAACAAAGATATGATGAACAAAGATACAAAAAACAAATATACGATGAACAAAGATAGCAATGAACAACGATATAACACACAAAGATAAGATCGAACTCAATGATGGAAAGTATAGTGGCAATTCCTCACCAACAAAAACCATTGTAGCCAATTGAATTACCATTAAGGGTCAATGTCGTATACAATATTAGACTAAAACATTCGACATGTAATCTAATGAAAATGTTTTGTTTTAACAAAGTAGTTTTATTTCAGTTGTTATTAAAATTCAAAATCGAAAAAAAACCCTTGAAGAAATTTTGTGGTAGTTCGATCCGTTGTAACTTCGAACTGCGGATCGAAATTTCTTGCCTTGGCATACCACGCAATATTAGATTATTTATTAAATGATGCTCATTCTCAATCGCAGTTACAACTAATACTATAATTTTTAGAATCTTCTAAAAAATCTAAACTAATGACACTGCTGGCTTTACACTACTACATAGTCAATCTAACTATTCTTAAACTGTCATAAATCGATTATGTCAGGATTACAAGGGATTAAATATTATAAGAGACTGGAAAGAAATCCTAGTGGCATAATACTAAACAATTCGGAATTTTTTATTCTCGTACAACCGGCCCTAAACAGTCAGAAACAATACCATCAGCAATTTTATCGAGTCCATGCAAACCCTTTCCGCGAACTCTCTCTACCTTACACCTCTGGCTCACAACGACACATGAAATGCGATTGTGCCACTTTTTGTGCACAGCATAAATTGAAATCCATGCGTCATCAATAAATTAGTAGCGGCGGTGCAGGCCGCGCTGTTCGCACTTGATGTTAATAGCATTTGTAGTCAAGAATGATGGCAGTGGGCGAGCAATGCCGCGCCCTCGCCATCCGTTGCCGGGCACGGACGTTGTGTAATTAAACCGGGAGGCCTAGCCTAGCAACCTCCCCCTTGCCCGCCTCCCTCCTTCCTTCCTACAATGAATTATATAAACACAGGTTCGTTTTATGCCCTGCCGTAGTAGCGACGACAGCACGAAAGCAAAACTCTGTAAAAAGTGGTACTGGTTATAATGAACACGGTTAGTGTTAAACTATGCAATTTACATTCAACAAGTTAAAACTTAAATTTTAGATGTAGCGGGTGGGACGTGATAGTCTAGGGAATTCCATGACACAACATAATTTATAACACTTTTATGAATTCTGTAAGAAATGAATCAGAATATTGTTCTATCTTTGTTTTATTTCTTTGCGACAGCCTAGCCGTCGGGTTTGGTGCACGTCTGTTTGGAAGATGTGCGGTTTGGTATTCGCCTTTCCGGCAGGCAAATATGTCTCTTACCTCTCTCTACACAATGCCAAGGAACGGCAACTAACTACAGTGAACTCTGCGAAAACCGGACATAGGGTGGACCGAAGACAATTGTCCGGAGAATGCAGCTGTCCAGACATTGCAGCAGTTTTTATTGTGTTACATGGAATAGGCCTGTGATTTTTGGCCGGATATTGCAGCTCCGGATTCTACTATGTCCGGACAATACAGAGTTCACTGTACTAACAACAGTCTACTTACTAGCCTTGTCGTTGGGACAAGGGTGAGGTCTTTCCGTTCGGTTCTTCCGGACTCGGTGGCATTGGTTAAGGTGTGGTAACCAGAAGGCCAAACAAAAAGATTACAATGGTAGTTCCCACCGATCAAAACATAACACAAGTCTGTCTCAATTCACTCAATCAATTCATATACGCGCCACTTTCATCAAAACAAGAATAAACTATCCAAATAAGCCTTCGAAAACTCCACCGGAAATAGGCAGACCCTAAACCCCTCAAAACACACGCACTCCATTTATAACATCTCCAGATTGCCCGAAAAAGGACCATTTGGCAGGTGCTAAGCACGGATAAAGAATTGACAGGAAGAAGGCGCCGCCGCTTGGGTGTGCCGCATGATGGTTTTGTTAGTCCACATCTCATAAAACACTTAATGAGGTAATAATGACTTTATCACTGCTCGGGCTTGCCTCATAATACGCGCCATAAAGGCTCCCTATCGACCGTGGCCAGAAACTCCCCTGACCGCTTGGCGCGGGGGAGAATGTTGTGTGTAAGCGATACTGGAAATGTAATGTACGGTAGATGTGGGCGGGGAGAGGTTGGTGCATGGCGTTAGGGACGTGCAGCGCAATCTTAATTGTCGTGTTGTATTGGAGCGAGGAGAGAGAGAAGTTATATGGTGACGGCGTGGAGTAGAAAGTGACACGAGACAAGGCGTCGTTTGTAGAATGAAAAAAAAATTAAAAATTGAATTGTTGCCTTGCTGGAAAAACCTGATGGATCATATCGGACCTTATTAAGACTTTCTTACTAATAGGATATTTAACTAGACTTAATACACACAAATAAATATCTTTATTCTGTACTAACTCCTAATAAAAAATGTATATTCTGGGTCATCGGCATTTAAAGCGGCTTATCACCGGGCCGTAAATATTTATCTTCATACACAAATATTGATTTTCCAACCTCCAAACTCAACCGAAAGAAACAACTAAAAAAACAGGAAAGCTAAAAAACATTCCTAAAAGTAATCTCCCAAATTGAACAGCTTAAGGACATAAACTCACTAACTTCATCAATTAATAAACCTCAGCCTGTCCACCATACCAACCATTGATCACCCAGAGTTTGGGAAATAAGAAGGGAGGGTAACCAGTTATCTGTTCTAGGAATTGATTCACTTTTGCCTGAGTCTCTTTCCCCAGAAATCGATATTTAATTCGGTTTATCGGTCCTTGGGAAAAATTACAAATGGCAGCAAGAGGGCTACATGGGAATTTAGGTAAACAACCAACTAATGTCCTGTATTTATTTTTTCAGGATCCAGTCTGCCATTTGAGGACTTTCATGGACCCACTTTTGTCCAGGAGCCACCTACCGCTATGGATTTTTCCAATAATACCGGTGTGCGGCTTGACTGCGTGGCCCGGGGTAACCCTGCACCACTAGTCCAGTGGGTGTTACTGGACGGGAAACCTGTTAGAAATGTGGGGAGTGTGAGGCATGTGTTTGAGAATGGTACACTTCTGTTCCCGCCGTTCCATACGCAGGAGTACCAACAAGATGTCCATGCCGCTATCTACCGGTGCCAAGCGTCTAATGTTGTCGGGACCATTGTGAGCCGGGATGTGAAGATCAGGGCAGGTAAGAGATTTTGTTGTTTTGGTTTGATTTCGGAAATGATTTGAATGCTCTGGAATATGGTATCGGTATTAGCCGCTGCATATTCTTTATTAACATGGGCTGTAGGAATTTTGTGCTGCAGAATTCTTTGCGCCTGCGGACTTATTAAGGCTTCAAGAATTAATGTAGTTTATAGATGGAATGAGATAAACAGGGACATACGAGGATACATGTGGTTATTAATAAGTTTAAAAAACATTAGTAACTGAAGAATGTGCCACCGCAGACGTACCCGATTTTGGTGTAATGAAAATTCTTTGAGTGTTTTAGAACATGTTTTGAGTTAATCTCCTAAGCCTTATTCTTCATCTTTTTCCTTAAGTTTACTATATCCAACAACATATTTTTTTTTTAAATCTCAAATATTGATTTGTACTTAGGTTCCTAATCAGATTTCAAATTGCATGACAGCTGTCTTACAGAAATTACTCAGTTTCGATTTTTTCATTCCTCTCTGAGAATTGCCATCATTATTGATTCTCATTTTCTACATAACAAAATGTAGAGGGCACCTCTATCAAGCATTCCTTGACATCTAATATCAGATGTAATTAAATTCTTTTGAAATATTGGTCAGACTCTACACAAAATAATACTTGTTGCTGAAATTATGCAGAAATGATCCACTGCATTCACAAAAGTGGCTTTCAATGTACAGATTCATTTGAAAATGAAACTTCATTAGTTTTTAAAAAATTTCTTAACGAAATAGTAAATCTTTGTTTATAGAAATCATTTTCCCGCCTTGGCATTGCCATTCTTTACCTAAAAAAACCATGCTTTTGTGTTAAAAGGTAATTAATTTTTGTCTATGTTGGCACGAGAAATTTATGTTGCCTGAAGTATAGGGTTATTATCTACCTCTAACCATTGTTAGCAATTATTTAGTAAACCTGCAAAAATGAAATTACCGTGCCTTGCACTAAAGCAACCCTAGTAGCTGCATTCAATAAGTTAACACCCTGGGTGTATAAGTGTTAGGTGTTAGTATTCATTAGCATTATGAATTAACACCTAAGACTGGAGGTTTTTGCTAGTGTTTGCCAAAAGTTATCTAGTAGTTATGATGATATTGTTAGTTTAACAATAGTTTTTACTTGTGTAGAATAACTTCATTAATGGTTATTGATAACCCTCATGGAACATCACAACCATTAAGATAAATCAGATAACGCATGATGTCATGTTTTGTTGCAGATAGCCAGCAGTTCAGTCTGGTGAGGGTATTGTAAATTGAAATGTTGACTTGAACATTTAGTATCAGCGTAGCATACTTTTGTTATCCGTCTACTTTAGATAGTTCCATATATCTCCTTTAAAAATCTCATAACTTCATAATTAATAAACTATGATAGGACCAACCTGATATAGCCTTTTACTTAGACTATCTTCATAGTATACTATACATATTGGTTAGGATTTATTAGTGCTTAACATACTAGATGAGGATTCAAGATGCTAAAATCGAAAGCTTCTTCGTGCTGAAGTCTTAACCCTAGAATTTCATATACTTCCAACTAACTAACCTTGAGGTTTGGGAAAGTCAATAGGAGAATGGCTTAAAAGTTTGAAGGGACCTTCGTTTCACTATAATTTCTTAAGCAAACATAAGTTTCCTAAAACCGGCAGAATCCATTCAAATTATCGAATTATGTCGTTTCCGGTGTTTGTATTTATAGAAGCAAATTTTCTTTGGAATTCCAGGAATTTCTGATGAGCAAATGCTGGAACTTTTTTCATTTTCGAGGACAGAGAGTTGAATAAAAGAAGTGCTGTTAGGGGTAGAGGTGGAAGAAGAAAACTATGATTGGTGCGCCGCCACATGCAATAATTATCCCCCATTGGCTCGAAACGAGCTGACCCCAATGAAGCGTGCTACTATAGGAAAATCCTGGGTTGCCTTTCTTTCAGCGACCGAGCGAATTCCTCGCAATCAGAGAGGAAAAAGACTGGAAAAGAGAGGGGGTCACGAAAGTGTGCTGTTGCATTCTGAGTGGAGAAAACGAACAGGGAGGTCAACTTGTGCTCGTAATTGCAAACAGAGATGCAATTAAGCTGAAGAGTTTGGGGGAGGTTGCAGTGTAGCGTGTTGACTCGATTTTTTTTTGGGTTAGTGTAATGTGACAGAAACTTGGCTTTTCATTAGGGAATTATTTTAGCGAGCAGAGATGCTTTTATGGGATTCTGTTAAAGGTTTCTTTAGAAAAATAAATGCAAAGTTATGTGTGAGTTGCTGTAACTATTGTTCAATTGTATGTAGTATTTCCAGTAATTATACAAAGTTTGGGTTTTTTTGAAGAAAAAGTGCAGTCAAAACCAATTTGTTTTTGTGCATTCGTACTTTTTTATGGTAAAAACGCTTTCTACGACAGTAGCACTTGGTTTTTGCATTCATTTGTGCGATTTAGCTGTTACGTATATATAGGATAAATAACGATTTTTGCAGATAATTAATGAATTGTTTTGCAAACCCTCATGAAGTCATCATTTATCTGATTTATACGTCAGAATAACCCAGTACAAGTGTGTTTGACCATTGTTAAAGTGACAATAAAAAACGTTACAACTATGGTACAACTTTGATATTCTAGTCAATTTATAACAGGAATGTTTGCATTTTGAAGTTTGTATATCCTGAACTGGATTATTAAACATGATCTGATTAGTAAGTGCTGTGGTGCAACATGACTAAGACCAAACATATATAAAGGCCAAATGGCACCAAATACAAGAAAACTAAATGCTTCACGTCTTTTTCACTATCAGTGTAGAATGAAGTTCGATTGAGATAAAGTGCAAAGTTCAAAACTACGAAAGTACTAAAAAACTTTGAAACTACGAAACTATGAATGTAAGAAACTATGAATTTCTTTTCATTGTGGTTTCATTAATAATTCCAGTAAGGCAATATTGAAGCCAATTTGTTTTTCGCTGTTGCCTTACTGGAATTATTAATGAAACAACAATGAAAAGAAATTCGTAGTTTCATACTTCAGTAGTTATAACTACTAGCGTGAAAAAAATCAACACGTTTGTC
>JAQGBF010000260.1:0-10196 GCA_034698245.1 Schendyla nemorensis | reverse complement strand
CGAATATCCAAATTCTATCTTCTTGCCTAACCTAACCAGACTCCCAATAATGAAATTCTTCCCCTGAACCTTACGCTAACCTTTTCCTAAAACTATCCCGAGCCTTGTACCAGAAAAAGCACCCCCTTTAGCTTCACTGCATAGCTGGGCGCCCAAAATGGAACCGGAGCTTCACGGGAACCTATTCGCCCATACGGAACGCGCCCGTCAGCTACTCCACCTCTTGAATAGTGCCAAAATAAACATTTTTAAATTTATTTATGCAGGATTTATTATTTTGTAAGTTTTTTTTTGTGTTTCATGGGTCCTGGTGCAGTTCCTATAGGGCGCGAGTAATGGGGGCAGAATCTGTTCTGCAATGATAAAGAACCTATAGTAGGATCAAAACCAAATATAAATAAAAATACCAAAAGAGGTGTTAGTGTTTGTAGGTGCATCCAGCTTGGCAAAACCGTCACGTTTCAACACAATAAGGCTTGGGGAGCCAAGAATGTTGATCGTTTATAGCATTTTGCAAGTGGGGATTATCATGAATATGCACGATTGCGCATTGTGCTGGTTGGAATTTGAATAATGCGAATCAAGGCGGGCTTTGCCCAACATGCCCAATAGGCAAAGAGCCTGATGTAGCATATTAGAAACAAAGCAATTTTTGAGTTATAATGATAACATAAAAGCAAATTGTAATATTTAGATTAATGATTATTATTGCTGTATGGATGTAATAATTATATTTCATAATAATTTTTTTAATGTTTCTCCACATTTGCTTTTTTTCAAGAAGTACTTCCTCCTCTATTCTCTTATAGGTGCCGTACCAATAGCTTCAGCCAGGCGCTAAGCCAATAAGGAGCCTATCTAGAATAACGCTTAAGCTAATAAACAGACAGGAATTTAGATTTGAATGCCAAAAGAATATGACAATATATTCATATTGATAAGGCAAGAAAATTATGGATGGGTTCTACTGCATGAAAAAATTTCGATTTGTGACTTAATTAAAAAAATACCAAAATAATTCCAGAATGTGCTTCGAATTATTTGGGTAATTATATGCTGCATTTAGCTAAGAGATTTTTTTTTACCGTGTGTTTCGTTGCCATGGGTTTATTACATTCCAACCCACAGAACAATGTTACCCTGTCTGCTGTTGTGGTTGATGACTAGAGCTCCTCGAGTTGTTAATATTTATGTCTCTCCACAGAAAATAGAAGCTATAGCATAAATCTCTCTATAAATATTTAGCATATAGTTTAGAAGTAGATAAAATATTTCTTTCTCTTGGATAAAGCATAAAAAATTTTGTCTTACTAATATTTCATATTCGTGAAGTCCCTAGCTTGTTAAATTTGAAAAAGATCTGAGGGCATCTTCATTATTTCTGCACTTCTCTTTTGAGTGCAAGACCACCTGATACCTTTATTATTCGCCATCACAGGAAATGAAAATCTTGGTTCATTAAATTGCCAACTAAATATGGTAAGATTAAGAAACAGTTAATAATATTCAAATAAAAAAAGACTTTAATTACTCTATAAACCCTATAAAAGTCTTAAATGAGCTTTCGATGCTAACATCCTAATACACTACACTGTCAGATTCTAGATAAAAAGCAAAAATATAGCTTGTAAATTTATTTGGTAAAAAGAACACTCGCGCTTTAATTTCCTGGAAACTGGGAATATTAAAAGAAAATTCCAAATACCTAACCTAAAACTCTTAAGTCCTTTTATCCGGAGTCAAAATAGCCCTGCCATGCGGGGAAGCCTTTAATCGTGCAATGTGAGATTCCAGTGCAGCACATTTCTGCTCCTTATTTGTTTTCATGAAATTGTTTTCTCCGTGAATAAGACTTGTCCAAGCTGCACCAGGGAAAATAAGTCTTCTTGATGTGAGAACAAATGACCTCAAGAAAATGTCATGATCTCGTACAAAATTATGAAATCCAAAACTTGTTCCAGCGAACATAAAAAAATGAAATGGCTGGCTACTTATAAAAAAAGCAGAACTCATTTTTTTCTGGACAATTTAGTTTTACGAAAAATCGTATTTCATTTATTTTTCTGATATAATTTGATTTGGTGATTTTGACTGCCAGAAAATCAAAATCGTGCAATGAATTCTAATGAAGCACATTTAAATAATTTCTTTTTTTCATCAGAGTAACTTTGGCAATCAAATATGTTAAAATGTCCTTGACACACTAAACCATAAATACCTAATTTGTATCAGTATACCTATGCTCCTGTCAATAAAAATTATTTTACCCTATATGCATTTACAATAACAGATGTAAAAGTAATATGATATATTCCTTTTATTTAAGCGCAAGACAAGCTGCTACGTTTTATTTCTCTTAAGCTTTTCAGAAGCAATTTCCTATAATCCAGTTTCAGCCTTTGTTCAGATTTTTTTAATCTGGCATATTAAGCTTTCATACTTTTAAAGTGCTGTACAATTTTCATATTGAATTGAGATTGAAAACTTTTTTTTTACATCTCATCTAAAGGTGAGCAATTTTGTTTCGAAGAAAAATTCCCTTTCTTTTTTAGAGCAGGAAGGAGTTTCATAATAACCCACCAATATTGTTCTTGATTGTATTTTATCCTGTAATTAAAACACTTTTGTTCAAAAAATCCGCCAACCAAAATGTTCAACAAAAAATAAAATCATTAAAACGATTTTAATTAAATATTTAGTACAAAAAGTTTCTTTATAAAAGAATGAACTAGCAGAAAAGCTGAAGAGTCGCAGAAAAACAATTTGCGTTTAATATCATCGTATTGGCTCCATCTGGGCTAATTACTTAATTAATTAATTAAGACAAATGTAATTCATTTAACTCTAAAGAGCTAACTGAGAAATATAGGAAATCCCATTCGACTGTCACCAAAATTAACTGGGGAATATAAATTTAAAACCCCCCTTGCTGTGATAAGTAATTTGTGAGGAAAGTTTATTTTACATTTTTAGTTGACAAATTACCATCTTTACAGCAATATTAAAAGCAACGAATTAATTTATCAAATAATATACAAGTAATTATTTCCATAAAATACAAGCCCATAATTTACTATACATTTTTAAAGTAAATTTTCTTAACACTCTGATCAATAAATTATCAATCATTTGATCATTTATTGATCAGAAAGTGGACTTTTATGATAAAATGATCTAACAATGACTTCAAAATGACCAAATGATATTATTTATTTTTACTGTATGACATAACTTGCCTGGCTAGAGCATTGATGTGAAATCAAAGTCTTAACAAAGCTGACATTTTAACACCACATTTGTCTTGTTTTGAATAAAATAATTTGAAATTTAGTTAAAAAAAAAAACCTGTGAGTAAATATGAATAACTTGTAAGACAAATTTATTTGATAATGTCGAGACAATGAATAGAAAAATTTGAATCTTAGGGTTTAATATTTTTTAAGGCGCAACCAGTAAAATTTAAAATAAATTGAACCGGATTAATAGACTAAGTTTTTACACCACCATAAATCATTCAGATTAAACTCTTCAGACATAAACATCATGGTAGTCATAAACATCATATGTACTCCTGATTCCATTAAGGTTCACATTCAACCGATTGACATTTATTGACTATCCACTTTGCCAGGTGCTCCAATTTTAGCAGCAACATTTTAGTATCCAAAGAATATGTTCAGGTAAACCACATATTTTCATACGTAATTAATTTATAGATATCGGAAAGTTCAATTAATAAAATTAGGCAAACTTTGGTATATGTATAATTCACAGGTGTTTTTCTGTATAGCTACCATTTTTATTTTTACTTCCACATATACAAAAATAAAGTCATAGAAAATAACCTTCTGTTTCTCTGATCCAAAAGAATCTATTTGGTAAACATAATTTTTATTTTTGTCAGAAACAAAATTAAAGCCAAATCACGTGTGTAATCACTGTGTATATCTGCTAGACAATTAGGTGTTTTGATTGAATATTTTCTTTAATACACTTATTACAAAAGCATTGATTTCCACTTGTATTAATTTTCTAATTTTTTTTTTGCCTAATAGACCTGATTTAGCGGAGGTTGCCAATTGGCAAATTTCATTTGGGCGCAATGCTCTTTGGCGCTAAATTTATTATTTTTTGGTGAATTTCATTTGGGTGCATTTATTTTATTTTATTTTATTTTTTATTATTCTTGGCGCATTTATTTTAATTTTTATTATTTTGGGCGCATTAGAGTTCAAGTTGGGCACATTGCAGTGAAGCCAAGTGGGGGGTGCTTTCTGAAAGAAGCTATGTGGCGAAGCTCTGTTAGGTTGATTTAGGGATCGGTTACGGTTAGGTTAGAGAAAGAATATCATTATTTTGAATCAGGTTTGGTTAGGCTAGGAAAGAAACTATGTGTGGGGAAGCTCTGTTAGGTCGGTTTATCAGAATCTGCTATAAACACCGCTATTATCTAACATGCCAATTTATAAGCATGGTGTATGCTTATTAATAAAATCCCATTCTTGAGGTAAAATCCATATACTTGAGGTATATATTTCAAAGGGCGCTTATATTATTTAAGCTGCTATAGGGGGTGGGCTACTTATTTTGCGTGCGGCATTAATAGAGAACTTAAGAAATCTAACAAATCTAAGAAATTTAAGAAATAACAGCCAGTGAGTACACAGACAGAGTCAACAAAAACTTACATTTACTAAAAAGCTAATCAATTATAGAAGGTATGTATACTTATTGCACATTCAAACATAGGCAGTGTAAAAACACCTAGAAAATCTAAGAAATTCTTTCTATGCACTAAAAGGCTGTTTATCACATTCAATTTTCAATATACGGAACAGACTGTCTGATTGATTATTGCTTCGCATTCTCTGTCATTGATTGATTGATTGATGGTAGATTGAAAAAAAGGCAGTATTGAAATTTCCAGAGTTGCTAAGGAATGAATGTGTGCGAACACTAGTAGAATGCTAAAAATACTGAGTTTGAAATATGATTTGATAGAAGAGGAATGGTTAGGAATAAATCAATGATATTACTCGGATGTTAAGGTGTTCCACTCTACTGTCAGAGTGACTACAGCTAAGACCTTCATAATGACTGCAGCACTGCTTCAAAAAAAAAATAAATGGATCAGAATTGTGCTCTCTGCAGAGACATATACATGGCTAACTTAAAAAAAGAATAGATATGCAGAAGAGTAAATGCAGTGAAAAAGGTGGAAATTGTAGATAAGGGTTTAAAAAAAATGCAAGAAACACTTGTGGAGCAATTCGCAACATTCAGCGAGTGTGTTGTCAAATTGAAATGAAGGAAATGAGTCATCACTATATTGATTCTAAATATAACTTTATTACAATTAACTTCCCATTTCATTAAAATATGAAAGCTTTATTTGCTTGTTTGCAAAATGTAGAGTTTTTTATGCAATTATGATTAGTAATGGATGCATATTTTATTTAATACACTGGCCTTGTTATGGAAATTTTGATGATTTCAAATTAAGGTAAGCAATTATTATTAAATAGACGCTACTTATACAGATATACAGAATGATAACTTGAGACACATCACAATTATAATGAAGTTTCTTTTTTTATGCATTCGGTTTCTATTTTATTAGTGTAAATGATGATTCTGCAGCGAAGGAAGTGCTCATTTCCACGAAGATTGTCTAAGGAATATTTCACGAATGGATGCATCCGAAAAAGCTTTGTGAATTTCGACTGAAAATAAAAAGATCACAGCCTGAATTCTCTCAAGAACTGAACGCATCATTTACTTTTATTAAAACTAATTCAAAACCATTATTCGTAGCAATGGCACGTAATCATCTGTGGAAGTAATTTTATAATTTTCGCACTTCATATATGGATTTTAAAATGGAATGTAAACCAAGCCAAAAAAAGCCCTTGTTTAGCTCTGTTCTTTTCGAATTTTTTTTCAAAGGTCAATCAAGCAATTTATGAAACATAATATGCTAATAAAGTTTCTTTCAATTAATGAATTTTTTTTATCCCGTTCGTAACATCAGAGATTTTAAGTCTTGAACATCGCCCTAACTTTAAATAAAATACAAATACTTTTTGTATTGCAAACGCAATCTCGACATGTTGATACGTCAGACCAAAATCATTAAAGTTTTGCGCATTTTATCATGATTAAAGAAAATAAACACTAAAGAAAAACTCTCGCCTTTAAAAGTCAGTGCATTACCAAGGATAAATATAGAGAAGGAAACATGAAGAGTCGGTTTAATGTTGCCTGTTGGTGCAGTTTTGCATGAGATGAGCTTATTAGTGTTCTTTATTAGGAACTTAATTGCATAGACAAAACATTAACTTATTTGATAACGATTAACACGGGCAATTTTTAATTAGATAATGTAATTTACTACTTAACTAAGCAACCATAAAAAGGACACTTCTGTACTGACCTGTGTTGCCATTTTAAATTTTACATAAAAAAGAAAACTGCCTCAGTCAAATATAATACAGTAGGCTGCATCTTGAATTACCTTTACATCATGGTTGGTTCTTTTCAGATAATAACTCTGCAAGCTTATGCGTCCATCCATAATAGTTGCGACACAGTTGCACAATAAATTTTCTAGATATACTGACGCATCTCCTAAAAATGCCACAAGCAGTTTTTTTCTGATACGTTTTATTATATGCACAAGAAACTTGTTAGTCCAAATCTAAATGAGTAACCAACCATTACTAATACCAGGAACAATTAAGTTCCTACAATAAATTAACTTTTTTGCAACATGCCAGTATTTCGGCATACAAACATTTTAATTAGAATAGTATAGTTTTTTTGCAGAGGAATGCTCGGGAAAGACGACGAAAATATTAAAGCGCATAGGTAATCAAGCAACCAATTTGCAAAGTACTTTTTTTTTGCAGCACTGCAAACGCAGTGGTTATTTGCGCAGTGGTTTTATTAATATTTACCACGTAAACACGGGCTGCGATTGTCAATTGATAATGAAAGGTAAGTGTGGCGTCACCCGCTTTTGTGGGTTATTTGCATCAAGGCCATTGAAGCAGTGTGGTGTCTGCATGGATCAACTAATGTCCATCTCAAACCAATGAGCAGCCAAAACCACTTAAGAAAACGACATGTCACCAGAGCAAACACGCGTTATTATGCTTTAAATTCCTTTTTCTTACAACTATAACCTTGTTGGCTTTGCGTAAAAACCTATTTTTGACTTTTATTGTTGGAAAAGTCGTTGCACAATTGAGATGTAAATACGAATCGAAATTATTGGATTGTGAATTTTACATACTTTTAAGTTTTGTAGCTTAGCATTCTTTTGACCATTCGTGCTAGTGAACTTTCTTCCTTTAGCTGCCAAATCGATTGAATGTTTTCCCCCTCAAATCCGATTTAATTTTTCATATGACAAAAACGGTATATCTAAAAAAACACTTAAATAAAAGTTTACTCCTCCACTTTTATTCAATTATTCATGTTGTCTCTTATAAGTACATCGCCCTAAACTTCTATGAAGGTTTTGGGGTGTCATTATAATTGTAAACAATTTGCATCTTTATAAACTAAGCCTTGACAGATTTATCTGAATCTGCAATTTTCGGTAGCTTTCTTGTAAATAGTACTTTTGTATCGAAACTATACAGTAACCTCACTAATTAGTTTTTTTTCCCACCAATGCTTAATCAAGCATTAAAAGTGTTCAAAGAGAAAAACTTTCATTCTTCTCTCTTCCCTATAACTACCATTTCAGCTCCACATGTTGTGAAAGTCAAAAGTCACATCTGTAATTTATCACATGAATGCATAAATGCAGAAGTAATGGAATGTAGTAATATAAATTCCTTAGAAGAAAATTTCAAGATCGTTAACAAAACAGCGGGTATTCCAGACAGAAATACTGTCCACTGAAAATAAATCCCAAGCATAGGAATCTATAGATATCTGACTTGTAAGTGTTTAATTTTCACATAGCTAATGGTCAACAGGGAATTCGTTAAGTCAAAGTCACATCGGACTTTGACATTTGCTGAGTCAATTTTTGAAATGTTGTAGGAGAAAACACTTAACTCGGAGTGTTCTCCGAGCAATGTTCATTTTTTACCCAATCAAATTACACAATTAAGAAAATACACCAGTTCGGAACCAATTGTAAACGTACCGGTAAAGTAGCAAGTCGACGGAAACTCTTTCACATTATAATTCTTAGAAGTTCACTGCTTGCGTACATTTTTACATGGACAAAGTTTAAACAAATGAACATTTACCCATATTTACCTAACACTACTGTCAGCCACATCGCATAGCATGAATTAAATTTTTTTGCCACGAGTCAACACGATCGACACTGAGCGGATGATATCAGAAACGCGAGTTTAATTCGTGCCTGCTAGGTGGCAGTAGCGCCTGGCAGAAGCGGTATCATCGAGAGTATCATCAGTACTCTCGCGACATCTGTTGGCATTTAGCCTTTGTAAAATTAATTTTTATGGTCATCATGAATGTATTGTACTGGTGGGGAAAATAACAATGCCCACCATGTTGGGCAAAAAGCCTTATTGAATTAAATTAACAGTATAGACTAACATACAAACATTTTAAGTCTTTAATATAAAAGCTTTTCCAGAAAATTTAGTATTACATTTAGAGCAAAAATATATCAAGTATGGTATATTAATGGTTAATAATCAACTCCCTCAAAACCAGGCTGAACGAACTGGCACAATTAAACAAAAACTCCATGAACACTAGACAATTGGCTGCATTAGATGCTGGTTATTGTTCAGTTTTTGACAAGAGTTACTTCTGCTACTTTCACCTTAAAGAAATTACTTTGGCCAGAGAACTTTTTCATTGGAACAATTGTAAAGATAGATATTGAAATTATACTTTACAATTTGTACAATGCATTTTATTTTGCATATATTAGTTATGAAAGTATAAAAAAGAAACAAACGAAACTAAAACACTGGCGAATGCTGTTTGGATGTATCATCAAACTCTTGGCTCGATGCAAAAGGGTAATCGCCATCTGATGGATCAATTAGATTAGGATAACCAATACCACAAAATTCTTCTTTGAATTCACACGGAGACTGGTATATTGGCACGTGACGAATTGGAGATGATGCTTCTGGTGATTCTAATATTGTAACAATTCGATTTTTACGAAGGTGATAAAAATGATACAAAAATAAATTTACAAACCAGCTGTGGCCTGTCTAATGCGCAGCTGAGTTCGTAACAATTCCACTTCTCGTTTCGCTTGTTGCAACGAAGTCTCGCTTTGACTAACTTGCAAGCAGAGAGCCTAGACATAAGAAATAAACAATTCATAACTTCATAATTTTTAAATCTAAATTCCATTACCTTTAAATTGCTATCCAAATTCAGGTGAATTTTTCTAACTACAGCTGCACTGTTTGAGCAATCTGCATTATCTGTTACTCTGAAATGACAAACATTGGTATAAATTGGTATTTTAAATAATACTTGCTGCAGTAAGTTCGCGCGTAACTCTTACTTGCATGAGTTGAAGCAAGACACGTGATGTTTATAATCATTTTGTGATCCAATTCCAAGAGATGTAATAGTTAGTGGCACTGTTTCAAAACTAGATCTGTAAAATTATGAACGAAAAATGTTTGTATACTTTTAGAGTAATTTATGGCATTGCAAGCTAACCTTTCTAATCTGAGGCATGTGTAATCAAAAGAGTGTGTTGAAAGGTTGTTGCAAGACATGGTAAAAATTGCAAACAAAAAGGTGTCTTTGACGTCCATCAAGGATACTAAGTTTTTATGAATAATTTTTTCCAAATACAGGGGGCCCAGTGTGGTGTTTCGTCGAAATCTGTACCATCCAATTATGGACTAAGTAATAAATGAAAGAAATGAGAAGTATAATAAAGACAGTGACCATTTGCTACATACACCGTATTACGACTTAACATTATGCTGCATGCCAGAAAAAATTGAGTTTGAGGAGTGTACTGGTCAACTCGGTTCAAAAATTAACTGACTGCATAGCAAGTCAACAGAACCTCTCAGAAGTCAAATGCATTAAAGCTTACCCAACAAATTCTGCACTATAAGGAGGTTTTATAAATTTAACCCATTTAGGGTGGTATGCACCAACTTTGGCTTAAACCTGGTTTAAATAGACCAGAGTTAAGCAACCAAGGCAGATGATTGGCT
>JAQGBF010000259.1:0-10203 GCA_034698245.1 Schendyla nemorensis | reverse complement strand
CTCTTTGGTGTTTGCTAACCTAACCAGCAAACACCAAAGAGCAGAGCGCCCTCTGCTGGTCTTTTGAGGAGATACTCAGATTAGTCTATTCCTCACAAACGCACTTGGGGCAATAAAGTAGCAAAGAAGAAACTAACACTTCTTGTATTTTGACTTACGTATTGTTTCTTTCAAGACTTGTCATAATTGACTTTCTGTCATGCAAAACTATAAGTGATTTACATAACTAAAAATATAGAGACAAAAGTTAACAAAAGTACCTCTGATACGCTTTATAATATTAATTCACCCTTTACAACAACAATAGAATACAATATAGTACAGTCAGCTTTTTTTTAGAATAATTTGGTGTTCTTTACAAGCAGCCATTATGCTCACCATCAGCTGACAACCAACGAAGCCACCAATATTTTTTTGTCGAACTAATCAACGAACTTTGCCACGCGATGAACAGTGCCAGATTATTATTACGTTATTGTAATTTTCTTTCAATATCAACAATATTATTTTGATCTATTGTTGCGGACCTTTAAAAGGTATGAGGCCCATAGACAGGCACCTGTTCTCCCTAATGGATATAATGTGGCACTGATTTCAAATCTATGATGAATTATAAAAATTATGTTTTGCTTCTTCGAGATATGTTACTATAACTTTTTTAAAATGCTGTCAGGAATATTTTATTAAATAACAAAAATATAAAAATAATTAGCAAAAATTTTGAGATAGGATCGCGTGTGCTAGGAACATGCGAATTATCAACGATCATGCATTGCTACAACCTTGCACACTGCGCCTACCTCATTAAAACGATGATTAGTAAGGGCATATAATAATAATAATGCATAATAATGAAAGTCACAAGCATAATTCTATTATTAATGTCAGGTTTGAAGAAATGAGAGATTGTTCATAATGATATACAGGGTGTCCATAAATTAAGGAACTCATTTTAAAACTCAATTAAAAGAAAACTATTGCATTCTCAGACTTGAGATTTTACTAGCTTGTTACTTTATTAAATATTTTTCTATCAAGTTTCTAGTCATTAAGAGTTATTCACAAAACCCAGACAGTGGTAGCGCAGCGCCCATAGGAATGCATGGGAAAACAGATCTGATTGTTGAACTCGATTTCTTTTGCACTGAACCTTGAAAAAGTGGTAGCAAAGTCAAATATAGGTAGAAGTTTCAGGCAAATGGAAATTAACTGCCTGTAAACATTTAGCTACAAATGACAACTAATTGATTACAGGCAATTAATTGCCATTGTCCTGAAATTCTTTTATCCATATTTGCTACCTGTCTAACAAAACATCATAAAAACATTTAAAAAAATTAATTAAAAGGAGAACTTATTATTAAAAAAGCATTCACGAACAAGTTCAAGTTATTTCAACTGATTTATTTTACACATTAGGGCAAATTCAATTTTTTCCTAAAGCAGCACTTTCCTGACATTGACACTTGTTAGGCTGATGGAAAGTTCAACAATTGCATCTCTTTTTATCATGCATTCCTATGGGCACTGTCACTCTCTGGGTTTTGCGCTGCTAACCTATTACATTTATTTAAACGTTTTCTGTTATTCTTCCTTGGAATCCAAACCACTCAGATCTGTTAATTGCATCCTAATTGCAAGATCTACACAATTAGTTTATCGCCTTGTCCTTCCAAACAAAATTCTTATTTCGATACTCTTTAATTCTGATTAATTACCAAAATTTTTCAATCTCATCAATTTCTTTGTCTTTATTTCAGGTGCCATGTCGTTGCTGCAGTATTTGCTGCAGTAAGGAGAAGGACCCACTCGATGGTCCAACATTCTCTGTCTTTGACTCAGTGGTAAGTGACTGTAAAATGTTTCGGTTGGTTTCAAATTAAAGAACTTCTTTAAAAAAACATATTTTTTGGATCTGAACAAGGATTCGACGCTCCGGTCTTCAAGATGTGCAAGTCTTCGAAGGGAATTTCTTGCGGCAGATGATATCCAGTTTTGCACATATCCACGAATAACTTCGAATCTCTTTCGTTGTCTACAATGTCTCGATGCACCTCTTCATGTTTGGCAAAACGGCGTTTTCGATTTCCGCAGAAGTTCGAACGAAGCACTGGAATTTCTATACTCTCGCTTCGTTAGATGCATTCAATTCGCATAAGTCATGATCAGTATAAAATGTTCTGAAATCTTTCAACCTGCAAACAAAAGCATGTTTTTCCACCAGTGGTCACTGCTAACAAGTAGCTATAGCTACAGGCCTACTAATTTGTTCCAACCACATATACAAAACATTAACCTTTAATCTATAATACTAATCTGTTCCTATAAAAAGGCAAATCCACACTATACATTACAAAACCCTCGCATTATTAATTTTGTTCTGCATTGCATAAAGTGGCGGTTTAGCATACCTTTCTTCAACTGATGTAGAAGTGAACTGAATTATTCGAAAACCATTTATGGGAGTTTTTAGAACCTACTCTACAAAGTTAGTTCCAGTGCAGACTGTTCAAACTTTCTCTGTTTTCAGAGTCGTGATGGAATTTTTGTACCATCTGAATAAAAGATATCATGCAAGTTACGAATTATCAATTTTTCCACTAGATACTCAATGGATATATTTTCTCGAAACTTTTTCTTTAGGGATCCATGTTTTATACGTATGCACTACCTGATCTTTATGCAGTTAGCTCGTAGATAATTTTAGATCCACCAGCCCTGCTTATATTCCATTACAGTTTCCTTCTAAGATCAGATGCTCGAAAATTATTTACTCAGATGTTTAAAATTTCCAATCATATGCAAATTACTTCATTGCTCAACTGATAACCTCCAAACCAAACTCTTCACTATGTCCTTTCTAAGCCAATCAGACTGCAATAATAGAAATGCATGTCTGCTGCGAGGCTACGAGATTAGAAATTTACATACACCTTTCAATCCCTTCAGTTCTTTACCCACCTTTGAACAGTTAACCTCTATTTGAAAATTTTCACCATGGGTGCAGAAGTCACTAAACCGTTCACTGCAGGCAATTCCCAAGTGCATGTGGCAAATGCCTGTAACAAAAAGATTTGTGTCAACATCTCTTATCAGAGTGCCAAAGTTGACATGAAATTTGATCTCAAAAAAATGGATTTCAAGGTAAGTTCTCTTTGATGGCTTTAATGCATCTGCAATTTTCAATTCCTATTTTGGCTTATTCTAGTCCAATGTAGTAACCAGAAAGGATGAAGTGAGTTCAATTTGCATCGCACCTAAGCAGTGTGTGTTGGCCCATAGAGAAGACAGGACATTGGACAAAATGTTTCTGCTGGGAGGACAGGTTTATTGCACCATTTATACCGAAGATGGAGTCGAAGTTTGCAAGGGCTATAGGGTTCCATTCGATAGATCCATAATTGTAACAAAATCTCGCTCAATTGTACTGTCCAAACATGGACGACTCTGGGTAGATGAAGCTGGGCGGCATCACAGATAATTTGGTAACATAGATTATTATCTAGTGTACTTTGACTAATTTTCTTGTACATTTAACGTCAAGGTAGTGATGTGCTGAATAGGCCTTATTAGTGCTGAAGACCGAAATGTATTGGAAGAACTTTGAATAATTGTGTTTTTATTGTTGGTTCATTTAATTTCTGAAATAAGATTTTTGTGGTTAACAGTAAATTAAATGTGCTTCTGTAAGATGTATCGAACTTTTTCATATGTATTAAACGATTTTTGTTATATTTTTATGTAATTGCTTGTGTTCGTATTAAAAAGTAAACCCCAGGCAAGGTTAATGGCAAATTTGGCACTGAAAACTTCATTTCTATAGTTCACATTTAAATTCAGTATACCGTAGTTGGAGAAAGATTTTTACCAATGTAATGCAAACATAAGTTAATAACAAAATAAATGCTTGCATGTTTAAATAGTTGTAGTTATAATAGCAGCTGGGTTAGTCAAGGTAACTCTAATTTGTTAATGCTTGCCAAAAGCCATTTACCGACGACTTAAGACACAATTTTTGGTAATTCTCACTTTTCACATCTGAGAAAAATATAGACTTGGACGCCAAACTGAACTGAACTGAATACCTCAAGAAAACGTTATCAGTCTTTCAAATATAGGTATACGGGATGACCTAAAATTATGGACCTCGTTATAAAATTCAATTACAAAAAACTATTGCATTCTCCGACTTGAGATTTTAGGAGCATGTTACTGCCACTATTAGGGATTTTTCTATCACATTTTTGTAGTCATTGCTTGCGAAGGTAAAGAGTTTTTCAAACCCAGACAGTGACAGGTTTCTGCATTTCCGCAAAATATATTTTAATTAACACAAGGTTGGTGCAAAAGCAAATCAAAAGCGGTAAATTATGCTATATCTTTCTTTTCTAATATCTCTAATATACTGTGACTTAAAAATGAAATGCTAAAAAATAGTACTAATTTATCTTTAGTAATAAAAAATATCTAAAAAAGTTAGGCAGGACTGCACCCCTAGACAAAGACGGTCTCTCGTGCATTGGCGACAGTCGTGTGTACAAAATTGGACAGACGATTTATCCAGTGAGCTATGCCTGCCTGTCTATGTTCTTTCCTATAGATCATTATAGACAATCTAAAATGACTCACCAATGGGGCATCTGCATCCGTTTTATTTCTCAGTTTTGACGTTACTTCGATTGTTGTGACCACTGTGCTCAGCAATGGAATTTCCACCGTTTTACAGTGGTGCCACAACAATCAGAATTAACGTCAAAACTGAGAAATAAAACCAATGGCGCTACCCCATTGCCAAGATGCTGGTTTATTGAACTTTACTGTACTGTGCAGTTACAAAGTTTGATTTTTATTTAGTTTTACACTGAATACTGTATACGGCAGAAGATGATTACACAAGATAATCACTCTGGTTTGTGCATTCCAAAATATATTTTTTAATACAAGAAATAATAGAACAATAATGAGTAATAACGAGCCATTAAGCGCAATTTCTTTTTCTGCAATTCTGCAACCTTTAGCATATTAACCCTTCCTCCGGTTTTCTGTTATAGCCAATTCTGATGTCGGGCTTTACTTAGTTCGACTGTAGCATCATTGGATCCGTGACCGGCTTTTTTCTGTGTCAGCAATCTGGGTATTAATTTCTTGAACTTCACTTTTAAGAATGCAGAAGCTGATGGTTAGCCACTTGCCTCTGAACCAGATTAATGATAATGTGAGCAATGTTTGTCACAATTTTCTGTGTTTAATAAAATGTGAAAGTTGCATACCCTTGTCAGATCAATTACATATTGTGATTTAATAACTTGTGTTGTCGCTTATGACTATATAGTTGTTGCCCGCGACAAAAAAAGGGCAAAATCTTCAGATAATAGCTAAAAAAATAAATTCCCATTTTTAAGGAAAAACACTCCAACATTTCTACTAATCAATATTTATTCAATAAAAACTCCATGAAAATGAAACCCAAACCAACTTCCTTGATTCAAGGAACCCTCCCTCCCTCCATTCCAGCTAAAAGGATTTCATTTTCCTCCACTAGATGTCTCTGTGCATTCACACTCCCCCATGAACTGCCATGTACTGTGTGTATTTGTCTCAGATGTTAGCTGTGTAGTGTGGTTTTGTCAGTGGGTGTTTGATGTAGAGTTTTGCTATTGGCACTTGTTCCCCATTTCTCTTTTGCATTCCATTTGGATTCCACATTGGACGTTTCTCCAGCCAAGTGACAGTGAGTTGCATTTTCTCTCATGTTATTGCATGTTTGGAGCCAGTTACTGATGGATGAGGCTGCTTGGCTGCTGCTGCTGCTGCTGCTCATCTCTCATCCTATGTAAATTTGCATGCTTTGCAATGGAGAAATGCATTCTGCATCTATCCATTACAGTTTCTGTTAAATTGGCATTTAGATTTTGTTGCAATGATGTAATTAGCTTGGAATATCTTAAGTGTAGTGTTAATGAACATAAGCTGTGTGTTGTTATGTTTATGTTTTCTTATTTTTGGGGTTTGAAGAGGTGGATCTAGTGTATAAATTAGAATGTAAATATAAAGTCTGGTTTCAGAGTTTTTTTTGCAGGGGTGTAGTAAGATTGGAGTAGTAAGATTGGAGTAGTTTATAGTCTATCTTTAAATGAAGTTTTTATAAATATTCTTGTGCATTTATTTTCTTAGGTTTACGGTTTGAAGATGAGTATCTAGTATCACATACAATACAATTTCTTTTAATTTTCATTATTCTAATAAGATTATAATATTGTGTACTTCTAATTGCCTTTTGTTATGAGTAGATATATTTTTTAGGTTTTAGGTTTAAAGCATGTATCTACTATATTGAACTGAAATTATGTTGTGTAGAATAATATAATATTTAGTGGTACTAATTGTGCCATTCAATAATGTTAGCATTTATCAGTGGTGGTTTTAACCTTTGGACAGTTGATTTCATTTCCTATTTGATAGCCCTTAGGGGAAAGGGGATAATTATAGTACTTTCATTTCATTTTATTATTTTAGATGATGTTTTTTTTTCTCCTTGATTGAAAAATCAATAGCCTCGTAAATTTTTTAAAGGATTTCTTTGTAATGCTTTTGAAAATCATTAAAATTGGATTTTTACAATATTTATGTTTAATAGCATTAGCAATCATCTAAATGTGTTTCTGAATATTTGAAAATAGTTTCAATATCCTGTTTGCAGCAGAACCTCTACTTACAATTCTCATTTATTTTTCTCATCTATGTGTGTTCTAGAAATGTTCGGAAAATGATTCCTAGCTAGCATTCAAAATGCTAATTTCGTTTCATTTACAGTTTTTTCTGTCAGTTTCTTGTGAAATTTATAAACAAGGTTCCACTGTAACAGCATCCTCTGTGGAAATACCCCCTAAATAGCAGCCATCCTAATATGGCTTTTAAATCATGGCACCCACATATTATTCAAAATTGAAGGACGCCCTCTAGTGTCGCTTAGATCCCCTTTGGAACACTAGAAGCCCAGTTATGGAATTTTAAATTTTGAAACCTTTGAATACTCAATAATATATCTAATTCTATGTTTTATAAATTATTTTTGCCAGATGCAATGGGAAATGTCAAAACACTTGTATAATTTATTAGGAGAAAAATATGAGGCTTTTCCTCTTCTGACATTGCTAACTAGAAATCTATTTTTAATTTAAATATTTATTTTAAAGACTAGATATAACAAATTTGACCAATGCTGAAATATTTATTAATTGCATTTTTCTATGATAAATCTCTAACCAACAATGTCCGCGACAAATATATTTTATCTCGTAAAAATAAGTCTTGTAATTATCTTAACGAGTTTATTTACACTTCAAATGTTTTGAAATGGAAGACTGCTAATGTTGCAATATTTTGATATTGGTTGGCAATGTGCGGAGATTGCTGCATTTCATCTAACACGTGCCTATTCTGCAATATGTAAATCTTCAACAGGAATCAGGAGATAAATCCCTTTGATGGACATGGCTTGATTATGTTGACATTGGTTGGTTCCTACACCAAGGCACCAAAGAAAAGCCTGCAGCAAACAACCAAGCTATATCAGTAATCAAATTTTAAAGCCAAAATACATTTAAGAAATAAAAATTTTATTTTGAAAGATTGCTACTCTAATTTTAGAACCCATCTTTAAAAAAATTCTGAAAGCTTCTGCAATTTAATTTAACCACTCTAAATTGGATAATCAGATTATCCCATGAAAAATTAACAGCTTACATAAAACTTTCACTTCATTGTAATTAAAGATGCATTATTTGC
Organism: Schendyla nemorensis; assembly: GCA_034698245.1. NCBI lineage: Eukaryota > Metazoa > Arthropoda > Chilopoda > Geophilomorpha > Schendylidae > Schendyla > Schendyla nemorensis. The sequence continues at coordinate 2,415 of JAQGBF010000259.1, read as the reverse complement.
ACTTAAGGCTTTCAGTCTTACATACATCATTGTATTCTTTGGGTTAATTTATGAAATGCATTAGATAATTGCTTTTTTGATTGCTGGCATCCTGCAATGCTTTCTTTCAAAGAACCGACCTATGGCAATCCATACAGTTCATAAATGACCAAAGTTTGTTCTTTTTTTGCATGTGGATGGTGAATAATTAATTCTTGTTTTGCTTTATTTTTTGCTGCAAAGATATGAATGGAATGCAAATGACACAGGTAAGTCTGCCATACAGATTGCAGGAAATGAGGCGAATGAGAGCAGCAATGAAAGATTGATGTGGGCTGTGTTGGGTCTCCATAGTGGTTGCCATAGCTGTTTAGCTGTTTGGCAGTCCATAAGTGATTGGCAAACTGCCTGTGATGTTTAGCAGGTTTTTGGCGTTGAATTCTCCACTGCTTGAGGGAGTTTAGACAGTAAGTGATTGGATTTCCTGATTTAATTTATGCATTGTTTATTTTCCTCATTTGTGGTTTTTCTCTTTCTCTTTTTAATTTTTTTTCCACTTTTACATTTTTCATTTAATAAGTAAGTGCTATCACTTAATGCACTATCATGATTTAATATTGCAATTTAATTATGGCATATAAGAAAATATTGAGTTAAATTTGCAATAACTGAAATTTTTATGCATAGCCAAAATTTCTAAAAATGAAATATTTTAATACAACTTTTGGATTTATTCAGCTATGGCAACCATTTTGTCACATTTGTCAGCTTTAATTTTTTCTCAGTTATGTAATCCCTTGATGCACTTTAATCGATCACTTTACTTCGCCAAAACAGTTTTTCATCAAAATACTATTTTTTCTACATAAAAAATAATATTTTTCTCTATATCAGAGGGATATCTTTTTTAATGTATTGTATGACACTAGTGTCTAGTCTGGACAGTTGCTTTCAGTTCTGTTATCTCAGCCTATGTTTTGTAATGGCTGTTGTCATGGCAACCTCAGTCCTCCCCTTGTCAGTGTCTGTTCCACATTTTCCTGGAGATTCATTTATGACTTTCTAATCTCTTCTTCCATTTTCCCAGCAATTTTGCTCTGCTTTATCATATGGGGTGACAATGGAAAGAAATAAAATGTCTACTAAACATCAATTATGGCTCAATTTTCTTAAGAGATTATTTTTGGTTTGCTTTCATTGGACCTTTTCCAAGTTGTTTATTTTCCTTGCTGGAATTTGGAAGGTGTAGTTTTTTAGTAATATAAATAAGCAAGTCATGTGTTTTTTTGGGGGAGATTGTGGGGCTTGGCTATTTAAGGTCAGGGGCCCGAAAAACATTTCTCTGCAAGTGTCTGGCGTATGTGCAAGATATGGTGGCATTAAACTTCATGTGGTGACAGTAGTTAGTGCATTTGTCCCTGAACTTGAATATTGTGAGTTCAAATGTATTAGAGATTAGTGGAAGTTTTATGGGTGAGGAAAAATGCCAAAGTAATATTTCTTAGGAAATGGAATTAGATCTGTTGACCCAATGCAATCTTCATGCATCCCTCTAGTGTCAAAATTGCTAGAATGGTATTTCCTGTCTTACGTCTATAGAATAGAGATACAGATGATGAAACATTATTTGCTTGCATAAAATACGATAAGCAGAGACTTCGTTATGGGCATCATGGCTTGCTAAATATGGTTTACAATAAGATACTACTGTTAAAACTGAAATTTAACTTACTGTTTGTAGTTATGAATTAGAAAGCAAAGTTGTGTTTTCTAACATATTCATTCTCTAGTAATAAGGTTTATTTTACGATATTTTGCATGCATAAACCTAAATTGTGAAATTAAGGGCATGTTCATTACTACCAGCAAGTTGGGGAGGGGGTTAGCTGTTTTTTTCTAAACAGAACATAAGAATATTCTAAACTCAGTTTCCGGTTTTTGATCCCCTTTTTTTAAGTAAGCTGTCCCGCTCAACTTGGCCTGAGGCTTGGTACCTGACTTATCACTTATCAGATCACCTATCTTGAGTAACCATAGTTAAGGGACTATAACTAGTATCTTATTGGACTAACTATAGGGAAGCACATACGGATAGGGTACCAACCGATTTTCTTCAGGTTTGGCCAAAACCTAAAGTTGGCCATAATTTGTGTTCTTTTTAAAAGATTTAAGGCACCTCTCTAAAATTATCATGGAATTTTAATGAAAAAATTGAACTATTTACAGGAAATCCTGTATCACACCACCAAATAGTGGATTGATACAGGAATTTCTCTATTGTAGCATGGAGGTAAACCGTTAAATGGCCAACTTCGAGTTGAGCTTTCTTGCTAATTTTAAAGAGGTGAGTTAAATCTTTCAAGTGGAGTAATATGGAAGGCCATCTGAAGGTTTTGGCCAAATTTGAAGAAAATCTGTTGGTACTGTTTTTTTTTT
>JAQGBF010000258.1:0-10207 GCA_034698245.1 Schendyla nemorensis | reverse complement strand
CGATCTTATGGCAATAAAGTTAACTAAACTGTTATCCATACTTTTTTTGATATAACAGGTACAATCACACGGTACTAGAGCCCGAGCCCAATCTAATAAAACTCTTTTTGATTTGCCCATAATTTGCCCATCATAGACATTCATCAAGATGAATGTCTATGGTTTTATCTAAATCATACACAAAAAGTTGTAATCATAATGTTTATTGGCTTTGGTTCTAAACAAATTAACCATAGTTACCTTATCTCCTAAAGCCTTCTCTTCTTTCCTCCTTTTCAACCGTTCCTGCCTCTTAACCTAAAACAAATCAAACATGACCATGTGTTTTCAACTTCTTGTCATTTGACATTTAATATTTACAATATTTACAAAACTCAGCTCACCTTATTCTTCTCTTTCTTAAGCTTTATATACTCCTCCCTTCTCTTCTGCTTATTCTTAATTTCCGAAATATTCCTTTTCGGAACTAATTCACCATCTTTCACCATCTTGGCCCACGTTTCTCGCAACTTTTCAGCCACTACGCAGTGGCGCCCTCGCTTATCAATTTACAAAATCTCCCTACCAAAGCGCCGCAGTCGTACAAGTGACGTAATCACCAAAAAATCCCCCAAAAACTACCATAACGCTTACGAAAAAAATCGTACAAACCGTACAAAATACGTTTCTAACTGAAACTCATATTTTCATCAACCAACTATACAATTTTATTAAACTTTCAAAAACAAAAATGACGTCATCACCAATAACCCTTCCATTTTGCGAATTCTGATTGGACGGAACCAAACATTTCCTCACCACAGGAAAAGAAAGCAGCACAAAGAATAGATTTTGAAACAGGTGAATTTTTTCAAAGGAATAAACTAATAGGTTTTCATGAGACAGAAATGAATGTAAAAAATTATCTTTAAAATTCTATAGTAAATTGTCTTGAACTAATGCTTGTGACATCCCTTTCCCTGGTTGGCAGTTGCAAGGGCAGTTTAAACATTGTTAAAACGTCACATACCCTGGTTTAATAATATGCCACATCACACTCTCATAAAACTCTCATCTTTCATAATTTGTAAAATTTCTTTAATTCACATTTCTGAATCCTTAACATCAAGTTTAAAGGTAATTGTTTTGCAAAATACACGCTGTAATTGGGGGAAAAATGTACTTTATTCTCAGAAACATACAAAATACAAAATAAAAATTTGGTTGTCCACTATAGAAACTAAAAGTTAATAATTTATATTGGCAAATGAGGCCCGCAAATTGCAAATCATTTTTTTTCTAATCATCAGGTACACTGTTACTCTTGCTGTTATGAATAATGAGGCTGACTTTCTAATTACAAGCCCAATAAAACCCAAACTTACACTGAAACAACAAACAAACAACAATACTAATTTGCAGCACTGAAACTTGAGAAACAACTGAGCTGTAAATCAAGGAAACACCAGCATCCGAGCGGCCATCTTCAGTCATTTCGGTGACGTCAGTTACGAAACCGGAAATTACTCTGAGGCATTTGGCCGGAAATATGCGCAGAACGCAAAAAAAATATATAAATACGCGCAGAAATACAGTGAAATACAGTGAAATCCAGTGAAATACGAAATATTTACAGAAATACGCGAAATATACAGAAATACGCGAAATACACAGAAATATAAATATATTTCGGTAAATTTTCGAAATCTAGAAATATCAAGCAATATTTCAATATTTCGAAATATCGTACGCTGTTTGGCGGAATGACGGACCCCTCGGTGCTTGGTCAGCTGCTAGGTCAGCTGAGAGGTCAGCTGTTCATATTATAAAGAGAAGAAGAAAGAAAAAGTAGTATCAGTTGCTTTGCTTTTTCTTGGAATCTTGATTTTTTTATTGCCAGAAAAAAATGTTAGAAACTTTTTTTCTTTAATAAAAGATTGCAATCAGTTCATTATATTAAAACTTAACACGGTTTATATAGACAGAGGCAGGTTTAAAGAAATAAAATGAAATGAAGTGCAAGTTTTGAAGAGAATCAAAAATGTTCCTACAAAAAGTCAGCAAAAAAGAAAATTTTTTTAAGCTTTGCTTTGAGCCTTTTTATATTCAAATGCGAAATGATAAGATAAAAAACCACACCCTTTGTACATTGCCTCCACCTTTATTCAAAGAGAAATTTAAACACAAATAAAAATGTGAACAAATAAATTACAACAAATCAGATCTAGCAAAATACTCTGAATTATCTTCATGCATCATACACCATTTTGAAAAAAAACTATGTATATTATTATCCTCTGGAAATTTGGAGCTAGTATAAAAGGGGAAAATGGAAATTCCAACTGGGAAATCCCCTGACCACTGGCGCCACCTTTGTTCACACCTAGGAGCTCATAACTCCACTTCAGCCATCACTCACTTCACTTCACACAGCTCATCATGAACATCACAGAAGCAACAGAACTAAGGCACTTATCTGCTGACATTGTACAGAACATCAGGAAAATTCTGGATCATCAGGAATGCTGGAAATTAGTGGCAGAGAAAATAACTGTCAGTCCCACTGACAAAACTCCCCTATATAACATGCATCACCTGAAGTATAGAAAAGAAAACAACTTTCAGTTTTCATACTTGAAGAATAATTTACTGATTTTATTTTTTTATCTAGTATTATGAAGAACAGCAGAGAAGGCCCCACAATGACTTTGTTGAATGACTGGGGGACGCATGGAAGAAAGTGGGAAAGACCCACTGTGAAGGATTTCATTCTGATTTTAACTGAATGTGAGATGTTCAGAGTGGCTGATTATTTGGCTGTGGATGTTTTGCAGGGTAATTATTGTTTGTATTTAATATTGCAAATTATGTTTTTTTTTTTTGTTTAAAGGTGTAAGATTTAGTTGAGAAATCAAGCAGAGATAAATATAAACAAACTTCCATTTGTTTACAGTTTCGTTTATATTTACATCTGGTCATTACAAGAGCTATAAATGGAAATTCTTACTGGACTAATTCTAATTTACTACTTGGGAGTTGCAATTACTTCAATTACTTTTAATTCATCTTTTCATATTGAATGAAACTTTAATCTTTTTAGTCTAAAAAGAGGTACAACAATAACTGAAAAACTGTAATTTCTTGTTTATCTTCCTATGGGATAGCATCAGTAATGGAGTAAAAGTTATTAAAAAAAACAAACTTCAATAATACAAAAATGGTGCAAAAATTAGAAATAATTTTTACTTTATACTGTATATTTACCCAAAAAAGGAAGGTTTTTATCTGAAGTTTTTTTTTATTACTTCTGTTTTTATCAACTAAAGTTACAATTATCCACAAATATTCATGATGTTTGAGGCTCCTCTGCTTTTCATGATCAGTAATTTTCGGTTTTAAATTATTTGTGACATAATTGACTAAAATACCCTATTCAAATGAAAAAGAAAAAAATTTACATTTAAACAAACCCCTAGGTTTTATCAGAAGTACCTAAATAAGTGTTTATTTACTTCTGGTTTTATCTCATAATTAAAAATCAAATTTCATCATTACAATGCTTTTTTAAATAGGTAGTCCAGTACCAAGAAAGGCACAATTATCTATAACCGAAGAACTACGTTTGCTGAGAACGAATTCCAGAAGATTTTCCACCAAGACTAGAATGTCAACTCATTCCTCGGTAGCAGAAACCAATCAACAGGGACAGTCCATGCTAACTACATCATTATCTACTGTTAATGAAGCGCATGACAGTCCGCCGGATTCTGAAACAAATGTTCAGCATGAATGCGTTCCAAGGATATCGTACGAATATTTGAGACAAATCACCGATAATTTCAACGAGAAAAACTTCATCGAAGGTGGCCGCAAGCTTGGTTCGGGTTCCTTCAGTGATGTATATTTGGGATACCATAGAAATGAGAAAGTAGCTGTGAAAAGATTGAAAAGTGAAAACAGTCAGAGTTTTATTAATGAAGTGAATGTTTTGTCTGCGTAAGCATAATTTTTACTTTTTGTACTGTTTATCACACTGTTCACATGATTGAAGTTTCCTTACTTTTAATAACATTTTTTTAGTGTAAAAACACATTTGTAGTGTATATCAAAACTGGTAATTCCAAACATAAGTTTGAATATCCATAATGGTTTTGAAATGCATCTACATTGCATCTATATTGCACTTACATTGCATCAGCGTTGCATTGAATTGCACTGAAAATTCACTGCAATACGTGAACATGCATACAATTCATTGCAGTAAATTTAAATCTATTTAAAATTCATTGCAGAATGCAGTACATGTATATTTATATGCATTTAAAATGTATTGCATTACATTTATATGCATTTAAAGTCATTGCAATACATTTATATGCATTTAAAATTCATTGCAATATATTTATAAGCATTTGAAATTTTATGCAAAACATTTCTATGAATTTAAAGTTTATTGAAATACATTTAAATGCATTTCACTTCTAAATGTAATTTTATTGTACGTACTTATAGATCCCAATTTCAATTCACTGTAAATGCATTTTAAAACCATTTACGATTCCTTACTTTTTTAAAGGTTAAATTCTATGAAATTTTCCTCATGTAAACATGTGGTATTGTGTAAATTTTTATTATTATTAACACACTTACAATTTTGAAGCAGTATATAATTTTATTGCCTGCTGACCTTTTCCCCGATATTTTTTTTATAAGTTCGGATCTGCATGTACAAACTATGGTATTTTGGTTTATTTTTGCAGTCATCAGCATGAAAATGTTCTGAAACTTCTCTCATTATCAATCAGTAGCCTTTCGTATTTGTGCTTAGTTTATGAGTATATGCCAAATGGATCCTTGGAAGATAGACTTGCATGCGTGGTACTTCATTTGTTTTAAATAAGCAATACTAAATTAACAACCACTGTTAATTTACTTTTGACGTGATTTTCCATATAAAACAAGTATTTTATTTCTTACTTTTAGGCAAATACTGATCCAATTCCATGGCAAAGAAGAATCAAAATTGCTGAAGAGTTAGCTCAAGGTTTAAATTTTCTTCATGATTGTGGCTATGTTCACAGGGATGTGAAAAGGTGAAATGCACATTTTATAAATATATTTTTTACACTTTGCATTTAGGATTTTGCACTTTCTGTATTTAAGTTAAAAGTTTAATTTTGCTGTTTCTTTTTGTAAACATTGCTTTTAAACAAAAAAACGTTTACTATTATTTTCAGTGCAAATGTTCTTTTAGACAAGGATTGGGTTACCAAGTTGGGAGATTTTGGCATTGCCCATGTCAGTCCAGATCCTTTAGTTGGTACAACCATTGGTTCAGTAGCAGTTGGGACGTCTCCTTATATGCCTTGGGAAGGTTTCCATGGTCTAATTACCATAAAACTGGATTCCTACAGTTTAGGAGTGGTGAGTTACAAATATTTAGTACAGTTTCATCTGAGCGTGTTCCTTTGATGCCGGTTCCAAGTAGGCGATTCGGCTCCAATTGCATGTCATGCCATGCAGTGAAGCCAAAGAAAGTGCTTTCTGGCACATGCGTGAAATGTAAGCAAGAAGAGAAGCTAAGTGGTGAAGCCAAAGGGGGTGCTTTCTGGTACAAGGATGAGGGTTAGTCTAAGGGAAACATTTCATTAAGAAACTTAGGATTAGGTTAGGCAAAGAAGAGAAGCTATGTTAGGCGCTCAAGTGGAACCTATGGCACTAAATCAAAACCAGGCGCTCAAATGGAACTGCACTCAATTGGAACCTGCAAAACTGGAACAGTCCAGAGGGACCAACGAGATTGAAAATGATTACCGCACAAATATTTCGTAGGTTCTTTATTAAGGTAAAACTTTATTTTTAACATAGGTGATACTGGAACTATTGACCGGATTAAAACCCTGTGATCCCAAAACGAAGGAAATGCTGGTAACCATTTTTTTTTTTTTAGTTTCATCTTTGTTAGTTTCATTTATTCAAAGATAAATAAATTTGCTTTAGGTGGATTCCATAATGGAGAGGTGTCCAGATAATGCAATCCATTGTGAATTGGATTCGTCTGCGGGAAGTTGGGATAAAGATATTGCAAATGACTTATATTCTATTGCGAAGGAATTTCTTGCACACTATCGTAAGGATCGACTTGCGGTCTTTGAAGTAAGATTTTTATAAACACATTGAGCGAGTAAATGTATTTAAAAAGTTTTGTTTCTTAATAGAGATTACCAGAACTCGAAGACTTGGTGCGAAGAATGGAGATTTTGTGAATTTACTATTTACTTAATTCATATGCATGTTAAACAGGATATCAATTTTTTGTTATTCTGGTTTCTTATATATACTTAAAACACTCATTTACGGTACTACATTATATTACTTGTTACTGAGTGAGAGGTTGTCAGAATATTTTAGTATTCCTTGTTCAAGTCAAAATATTTTGATAATTATGTGCTTACTTTAATTATGTACAAAAATCACGGCCCCAAAAATCATAGAATCATAGAAATTGAACAAAATAAAGCAACTTTAATATTTTAAAAATATTTGAGTGTAGAAATAAATGGGAAAAAATAACTTTAAAATTCTCTAGTAAATTACTGGCTTAAAATTGATGGTTGAAATTTTGGAAATAATAAATTAAGATCACATACTATTAGTAGAATAAATTAATTTGTAGGGTTTAATATTCCTTTAACAATAAATAAATAATTTGTCACCAGTTGGCAGCACAATCCAGACTCCTCAGTAATGAAATTCAGTTACATCTATTCCAATACCCTCCCTCTCTAAATCAGATAACTCTACATGATTATGAGCTTTATTCATGTCAATTCAAGTTTCTCTTTCCACTTTGCTGCTTTTACACAAATATTATCTGACTCCCCACTGCTTCACACACTAACTTCACTTGTCAAAAACCCACAATAGGGGGCTTTAACTACCTAACTGCATTTACATTACCCCACAGAACATTTTCTCCCTCTCAGACCAGCAGACCCACCTGACAATCCTCACCATTGTTGCACGCGCAATTGAGTGTGCAGGCCAGTGTGGAATGCCATTGTTGGCATAAAAGCCAGTCTGAGTTCCACCAACAATGCTCTAATTATTCTCAGAGAAAATGGCTGAGCTGTGTGAAGAGTTTTGCCACGTTTCTAAACTTCTACTTGTCAATCAGGTGTGCAGAGCCACTCAGACATATTTGTGTAGGCAACAAAGGGACTCAAAGGGACTATATAATCATTCATGTAGGGGGAGCTTTTGGTTTGTTAATCGTTTGGGGGGTTTTTGATCTTTCTGTGGTATGTTGGTGCTTAGTAGGTATTATTGAAAGGGAGAGAAAGAAAACTAGTCTGATATCTAATTTTTTAGGAATTAGTTTCTAGTTATAATAGTTAAGGGCACATAGGGAATACTTTATCTTATTTCCATCTATTCATTTATAAAAGAGAGTTTGCGAAAAATTTACTTATCTAACATATACTTAATATGTATGCATTCAAGAGCTTCTTTTAAAGAAAGTCAAAAGTGTGAAGCGGCCCGGGATCAATGATAAAAAGAAGCTCAAGAATGCATTTGATATAACTTATTTATAAAGTATTGTTGTGAAGTTGATATTTAAAAATCAGCCTCTGATATTATTTTGCTAAAGAATAAGTTTTAAGTTTTAAAAGATAACTGTTGATTGTAAAATAAGTTTGACTTTTATACGTGTGCAGTTGTGAGAAATGAAGAGAATTTCGCGGCCATTTCTTTTACATTCAAAATAAGAAGGCTATTATTCTTTGTTATGTGGTTTGTGCACTTCGCCAGAGGGCGCCACATTCTGCAGGACACTGTTCCCATTGTTAAGCCTTGGGCAGCTGGGAGAATTCGCACTTTGTATGGGACTTTCTCCCAAACCAAGTGCACTAGAACTATAGTACATACATACAAATTTTTATACAATGCAACTTTCTATTTTACTATGCACTAAAGTTCATTTTCACTTAGCAATAAATGTAAATCTATCAGTTCGGGAAAAAAAAAACTTGGTAATAAAACTTTTTGTACTCCAATACCAACAAATTGCATTATCTAAACTGTCATAAGCAGATGTCTATAATTGGATTTGTTTAGCTGAGCAGCAACTTCTCGTGCAAATGACCATAGGATGAGATTGCAGAAATAAACTTAATTGCTATGCCCTCACAATTTTCTCAATCGGACCAGAGTGTTGTGTGTTTAGGGCTGAGGGGCTAATTAATTGCTATGTATGATGATGATTAAGTGCAGGGTTAAGTACCATACTTGCTTTCATCTCAAGAAAGAAATTAGAATTAGATTCCAATAGATAGATGGTAATCAATCTATGTCAATGAAGTTTGGCAAAGTCCACTGTTAACTTGAAATTGGAAGTGAAGGGTTGATGAATGATGACAAAATGTTCTGTTTCTGAACAGCGATTATAATCCCTGTGTATTAATTAATATGTACCATTAATAACCCTTGTCTAACATTTACTACTACAGTTTAATTAGTTGCTATGGCATTTTTGTATTGGTTACAAAAGAAACAACAGTACTTTACATAATAATAATACAATTTCAGAAACAAAAACTAGGGCAAAACAAGACACATCTGCTTTACCTTAATGCAAAATCCATACTTAAGTAGTAAGCTTTTAGTTGCGAGGATAATATTTTAAGAGCACAGATTTTATCACACAGGCAGGGAAGCCAACTTTGGGCGGAGCTTTTCAAATGGCCATTGTTATAATTTCTTCACGACATGCAACATGTGCTGTTGGATCAACACAGGCGTGAAAACAGGGCTAAAAGATGTCCCAGAGTTTATTACAATATAATATCGAACTTTAAGCCTTATAATGTCAGGAATCCCAACAAGGTCAGTTAATGTTGCATACCCTGCCTTTATAATCGGTCGGTTTTCTAGAATCCCGATCAGCTGCTTGTTGATCAAGTGTGACTCGGACTATTCGATTAGTACCAATATATGTGAGTTGGAACCTTCTGATTTGATGCTTTCCATAAGTTTCCGGGCTTTTTTTTTCTCTCATCTGTCCGGGGATTACAAATTATAATGACCGATTGAAATAGGACCTTGAGCAGATGTCGTTTGCTCTAATAATTATCATGTAACTTCGTCATGAATTAGCCACATGCGATTGAAGCGAACTGAATTAAGTATGAGCTTCGATAGCAAAGAGTTGTAAATCTATTAGAATTATTGACAAACACAGATAGAAGAAATTGCTGTAATCATATAATTGACTGAATCTGCGTTTTTTCCTAGTTGACAACTTTATTATATAAGGTTCAGGTACTTTGCACATTATTATTATTATTATTATTATTGAGAGCTTTGTTTGGTGATCGTCCAAAGGGACAGATTACCCAATGGGCCAAATATTCAAAACAAAAATAAAAATAATACGCGGTCGCCCTTTTTACGGTCGCCCTTTTTACGGTCGCCCCTTTTACGGTCGCCCCTTTTACGGTCGCCCTTATAATAACAACCCCGTACATTACATACATTAAAAAAATAAAGAAATACGCCATTGTCTATTGTCTATTGTTTTGTTCAATATAAACTTCTGGATGGACATTTTCCAATCACGAACTACTTGGAAGGTGTCGCCGCAGCATGCAAGGGTCAGGGGTTAGATGTACAAGGTTCCCGGTTGGCAGTTTCCGCACGTACAGCACGTGGGGGTCCACGAACAAAAGCTAGGAAAGGAAATGCTCCTTGTGGCTTTTGTGCTTGGTGAATTGGCCTGATGTTTTGAAAAGCAAGTTGCAGCTCGCCCCCTATAGGAGACATCAGCCCTTTGGGCGCATGACAAGAGGAAGGTGGTCCGTTAACATTAGACTAAAGTGGAGGATGCAATCTTCAATGCCTCCGTGTTTGTATTTGATTTCATGTTTATCATATGGGAAAGATTGCAGGGGGAAAGGGTTAAACTGAGGAGCAGCAAGTGCATGTGATAAGTTCATATCTTGGGTTGCATGGCATTATTAAAAGCCAAGAAGTCATGTAGAAGGAGAGAAGAGCAATGTGCCAGCAATGTTTGGAGTTCTATGGCACATTTGCAACTATCAACATATGGAGAAAACTCATCATTGTCTCATGTCATTATTTACACTTTTCTTTAATAATGCTTTAAGTAATAGTTAAAGTACACCTACCAGGACAATAAAGGTTTTATTTGGATTGTTGATTGTTGCGG
>JAQGBF010000257.1:0-10220 GCA_034698245.1 Schendyla nemorensis | reverse complement strand
CCTCCGTCTAATCGAAAGACAGATGCAAAACTTTCTGCACTCTTCACAGAACGAAGCGGCTTTCCAGTAACATTTACAGAATCCATCTGAGAGAATGCACTATCCTAAAAATCCAAAAATTAGAAATTAGTACAAGATCTTTAGTTTTTATTAAAGTTAAAAACTAACTAATTGAATAGCACGCATGCTAGAATCAGCAGGATATTCACACTTCAAGTGGCCTTTGTGTTCTGACTTTTCTTTACCAGTCTGTTTGCCTTTACTAAAAAAAGCCTTCCATCCTGATGGAGATTTCTTTAACTTAGTACATCCTCTTTTCCTAAAAAGCAAGCATTTTAATATCATGGACATAAATAAAACATTTTAAATAAATAAACCTGCGTGGCAGATCAATGATTGTGTGATATTTGGTCGGTAATGTTGCTGGTCCTCCACCAACTTCGATATATTTTTGCTGACTCTGTGAACTTGTGCTCAGTGCTCTCGAACGTGCTTCTTCAAGCGAAAGTAATTTTGTAGGAGTCGAAATTGCTAAGGATTTTGGTCGAGTTTTCTTTGGCGTATCTGGAAGAAATTTAGAAAAATATGATCATCAACTGCAATATTACAAATATACATTTTCTTTTACCTGGATTGCTGCCGTGAGAAGTGTAAGTAGGAATTCTTTCATTAAAGATCAGATCTACGTATCGAATGAGATATTCTGTGACAATGGCTTGTACACCAACCACTTGTAATGCAGCCACACTCCCTACTTCCAACTCTTTTGATCTATATACATAAAAAGTATTGTTATCATAGATTAAAAATTACAATATTTTTAGGCTCATGTTTTTGTTACCTTAAGAGATTAGGAGCCCAAACTATCGCTACATTCTTTGGAGTCATTCCAGTTTCACCTCCGTGAGATGCCACACGTGCCAAATGCCTTGTTAAATATTCTAGTGTCCTAAATGCAATACAAAATATGAATAAATAGTATACAGTTTCTAGCTTTTTTAAATCAAATACCTGTAATTAGGTGGTGGCAGAAGGAATGTTGATTGAATGTGGAATTTTATCGCCTATCACTTCAACGCACTCACAAGGGAAAAAACCAACTTCAAAACCCTTTTTTCCGCGCCACCAAATTGATTCTTCAGGTGGTGGCATATCAATCACAGATATCATGTCACCGACCTAGGAACAAAAAAATGTCTTAAACAAATCAATACTATAAATGACTTCCAGTTATTTAAAAATGTCAAAGTCTATTTGTCATAAATGAAATGGCAGCTTCCTCTTACAATCATTTCCTGTTATTTTTCCTAAGAAAACTTTGCGCTCTTCCTTAGCTCGCTACTATGTATCAATTACCTCGAAAGAAATCTCATCCGATGCTTGTGCCAAATACCGTTTTACAACATATGCAGCTGCTACGGCTGGAGTATTAATGGCAGACTCGTCAGTGACTATAAGTCTGTTACCTCGATTATCAAGCTGTTAAACACATTTCAAAATAAGTTTTTTTGTACCCATTCTCAATAAAAAAAAATATCACCTCTAGCCAGTTAAGGACGGGCCCACAACTAATCAAACTGCCAGCTATGTCCGAGAATCGGGCTAAATATTCGGCGAGCATTTGGGAACATTCTTCCTATAAAAATAAATATGTGGCTTGATTTTACAGTGATTACTCTTCCTAGAACAATGCCTTCGTCAAAATTCATGACATACAAGTTAACCAACATCAGCATAGCAAGGTGCAATTGCACACTGTAACTAGTGTACAATTTCGCCAGCTCAAGTAGCACGATTTATATTGCGAATTAAATCTGCATGCAATATAATTTCCAAACCATATTTCATATGCACAGACAGTCTAAGCCCTTGACACTGTACAGCAACAACATATAAATGTATGTCTTATGTAAACATTACTTACTCTAGGTGTTTCTTCTGCGTTTCTTAGTTCAGGCAAGGCACTGAATTTTCGATCGTATATGCACTGGTGCAGCTGTTCATCCAGTAAACAAAAATTATCAAATGTTCGACGCACTACCCAAGTCTTTCCCATGCTGGTTATCTGCACAGCAAAACTTTCCGCACGACTCTCTTCTCCACTAAACACAGCTTTGCTTCTTTGCTCCTCGCATAAGCAAACCTGAACCAAGCAAATTAATGAAACAGATATGATGAGAACATTCATAGAGTTTTATTTTAGCAAACCTTACCTGAATAGGCCCTAACTCCACAAACTCATAGTGAAAATGAGCGCATTCATCCAATTTAGGAAACCTGGACTGACCTTCCCACGGACTGTAATCATGCATAAAACTTTCCGTATACCATTCACAGCGAAAATACACTTTGGCTAATTACTTGTTTAAATTTTTTATTCTTATACTTGAACAGCCTTCCATCCCTTCTGGAGTGCTCCAAACTCCGCCCTAGAAATAAATCGTTAATTAGCTATTAAAGCACGTTTAAATTGAATGCAGAAAAATCAAAAACACTATTTTCTAACACAACTGCTGGCTACATTCTCTTAAAGATATTGGATTCAACCTCGCCTAGAGAGGACAACCCATGACAAGCAAAACGAGGGTGGGAGAAGACAAATCAATACCGCCTAATCAGGACAAATGCGCCAATCTTTTTTGTCCTACATCTTCACCGCTCTGCAGTCGTATCGAAAAGATACAAGGATAAACGCAAACATCTCCACACGATCTTGGGGTTCGATTCTTCTCATTCCGCCAAATAATGACATCATGAGGAAATTTCATCACGCTCACCTCGCATAAATCAATAGGTCTGGTGATGGGGAGCTCTCCATCATTGGACCACAGAACGGTGGGCAATGATGAGTCACGGAAACAAGCAAATACTTTATCAACGCATTGCTGCACCTCCAGCGCAGACCCCATCAGCCCATTTACGGAGCAGCCTACGACCAGCGCATGGATAATGCTCGGATTGGCTGCTCGCATTTCTGCGCAAGGGAATTCCGCAAGCCTGCCCATTGGCTCTCCGCACATCATTAACAGACACTACTTACATGCGTGATAAAATTACCATTAATTTTTAATCACGGTATATTTCTGTTCGCCTTTAATCCCTTCGCAAGGCCTTCATAATAACTAAACTCTAGCTTTGCAGGTATTTATTATTAATCATAGGCATTCCGGTCTATTTTCAATTTGCCTCGAGTTACAATCTATAAATTATGCATGCGAAATTGCGAAAAAATGCTATTGTTTACCGAAGCATTGCAACTCCGCGTAGCTATTTATAAATTATGCGAGCGTCTAATTTTAAAGAAAAGAGAGTTATAAAAATTGCTATTACTGTGGTGGAGAGCAGATGCGGACTGCAAATAAAATCAGGTGGAGCCGAGCCAGATAAGCGCGAACGGGCTTCTTCGCACTCTACGTGGGTGCCAGGTAGAGACGTCGATCTGCAAAAATTTCTATTTTTATTACCGTGACCTGCGAAATTAAAAAACGAGCAACCAGCTCACCTCAGGTCCACCAAAGGAACGCTGGACAACCGCAGCCGCCTTCTTTTAACCGTGGGCTGTTGAGGTGAAGATGGCTTATACAGGGACTGCGACTCCAACATCCTGCTCCCTAAAAAAAAAAATAAAAAAAACATTTAACAGGCTCGTATAAACGTATTCCATTGCAAACACAAGCGAGGAACAATGCTGAGCAGATACACCTGCTTTTTTTCCAACTCGTTATCTTACACCTCTGTTTTGTTTATTTTCTCAAGTGAATCCTCGGCTGGCAACTGAGAATTCCCACAACCTCAACTCCTTCCCTTCCTCCACCTGGCCAAACTTTCTTTTAAAGCTGCTAAGTTATTTCTATGTGGGGAGCAAACCAGGAAACACCTTTGAGTAGGGTCAAATTTAGCTGCTGCCATAAACAGGCGCCATGTGCGCTTGCAGAGCGAATGGATCGATGAAAGTGGGGAAACCGCGCATTAACATCCTCTCCCCTCTATTTTACACTCCCTTCGCCGTCCTTCTCCTTAGCTACATGGCGGAAGTGCGCTTTGGCAGCCCGGGGTCACAGCGAGTCGAGTGTCTCTTCCATCCTGGGCGAATCCATTCCCCCTTTAAAAGGGAGATCGCCCGAACACGACTCGATGAGACACTCTTTTGATTGATGCAAACGAAAAAAAAAAACTTTGCCCCGGCCATCAGTAAACGACAGCATTTTTTTTTCTTTTCTCAACATAAACAAGGCGAACGAGTTTAAACCCTACGCTTTCGATTACACTGTAGAAAAAAAACCTGATGGCCGCATGCGAGCAATCTGGCATTCAACTCGCCATATTTGGCAGCCCACATTGCTCTATGGGTCGACAGAACTGTCATCTTACGAGTGAAAAAAAAAATTACCGAGAAAACTTACTAACCCAACCCAACCTCAAAACCGTCAATTAAAAAAAAATTATACAATGACTGAACACCTGGTTCTCTTCCAAAATACACGACACATTGCAACCAGCTGCCGCGGTCAGACGAAAAGATTATTATTCCCTTCTTTCATTTCTCTTTCCTACTCATTACAAGCTCCATAAAAAAAATTATAAAAATCGCACGCATTTCCTTCCTCCGCTCAATAACTTTTAAACAACTCGCTTAATAACTTTTAAACAACTCGCTGCCCTCACTTGCGTTCGTCCTGCACCTCTTGTCCACGCATTCGCGACACGGACAATTCACTTCTCTGGGTGAACGCAGGTACACCCGAGACAAAACCTCGCGTAGCCGTCGATTCCTCCGCCTGTTCGTCGATCTCGGGGGCATCGTCGGAGAGAACGTTATCTTCCAACCGGTGGGAACCCCCTCCATAGCAACAAAAAAAAAAACAGGGACGCCGCGGGTCCACGACAAAGGAAAAACGAGGTTAGTAGACGCACGCAGCACCACGACTCGCCACACACGCTCCACAACTAAGTCGGCGCCCTTCTTCGCCTTACATGGAGCTCGCCAGATCACATGACCGGCTCAGAAGGCCAACAGAAAACCGTAAGCAGCAAAAACAGACGAGGGGCGGGCGCGTGTTTTTCGTCTGGGGCGGGGGAAGCGAATCGCGCTGGTGCATCAATCACCTGGTAACCAGCTGATTAATAAATCAAAGTAAATGGTTAAGTCTCAACCCTTTACCATGAGTCCTTCCGTCCGCTCCAACAATGCGTCGCCGAATGATTTTCCAAAGCGTTACGCATCATTGTGTTAAAAAAAAAAAATAGAGAGTAATAAAAGACGGTGTGAAAAAAGATAAACGTATCCGTCACACAATGCCGAGTCCAGAGGCTATTCACTTGACACTTGCTTGTTTACTGTATTTAACAACGTAATATCCTTGTTACCGAGCACATTAAATGTCTTCCACGTTTCCTGATTCTATTTCTGTAGTCGCTGGCCCCGCGGATCGCATTCGGTTGGCTGGGGAGAAAAATGTGACGAATTGAGTTAACAGGTAGAAATCATCGCTTATGATAAGTCATGGCGGCTCGGATTACTAACCAGGCGGTTTTTTTATCGAGGAAAACTGGATTCCTAAATTGCGGATTGAGTCATCGGGAGAAGAATGTGTAATTGTGGTTTTTTTTAGCGTGTTGATTGGATGGATAAATATGTAAATTACAGGTAGAAGTGGTTTTAAGAGCAGATCGGCCGAGCGTGCTGCGCCGCAGTCGCCATTTTGTCGCTGCTGCCCTCGTGCGGAGAACAGCCGAATTAAAGACAGATTATTTTTTTCTTTTGTTTCATTTTTTTTTTTTTTACTTGGAGGACGAAAAATCTTGAGTTTTGTTTAATTAACAAATTAAATAGTGGCAAACAAAATCTAGAAACTACTCTTTAGAACATGCTTTCAATAATTTACAATAGATCAAGATAATCTCTGCACAAAGGTTGGGAAAACTGTTTTTTTTTTCTTCTTCTTTTCAGGTCAAACAAAAACAGAAAATAAAAAGGATAAAAATGGAAGAGACAATGGGAAGACACAAAATAAAAACAAAAGTAATAATAAAAAGAAATCAGTTTTAAATTATCGGGCCACGCCCTAAACAAAAATGTCACATCAAGAAAAGACTCAAGGCAATTTAAAGCAAATAAAATTGTTTCTATATCTACAGTTCTACAACCAAAACGTTGTAAAAAGAGAATTAAAAATTACTTTCCAACTACAAAAATTTCACAACGGTAGTCCAAATGAATGATTTTTATGTCGCTATAACGAAATAAAAACTGACAATACCAGCATAAAAAGATTTCCTTCAACTTTATATGGATTCTCTTGATACAGCCGCCAGCGCCATATGCAAAAGAAACCAGAAAAATTAAAGAAAATTATACCTCACGAAAAATAGCAGGAAATTGATTAAAAAATTATTGAATTAATGACGCATTAAAATAAATTTTCAGTAAATTTTGTGGTAGTAAAGACCAACATTCTGAAACATGGCAAGTCAAATTAATCAATGCCATTCTATTTACAATCAAATAATTAAAATCATGCATCTTTATCACTGCATTTTATCTTCTGAAATTGCTTCCAAAAATCTCTTCCTTTTCTTTACAGTCATCATCAACAACTGTTCACATTTTACCAAAAGCGCCAACAGCAAGGTCAAGTTCAACAAGAGATTTTTTTTTAAATTATCCAATTAAAAATAAACAAAACTAAAACTAAATGTAAGACACAAAAACCAAAACAGAAGTGGGGAAAGAAAAAGAAAAGATTTACAAACAAAAAGTTGGGGACAAATATCTCATTCAGGATACGCAATCAGATTAATGCATCATATTGTTGACTTTGAAGAATTTTCTGTCCGACAAAAATTCAGTGACAGGAAGAACCCTACCCCACCACCCAATCACAAACATGGGCAAAAAAATTCATAGGCTATACACAACAGATTCTTCCTGTCACAATCGAGGCAAGTCAAAGATAGCAAGAGCAACTGTAGTTCAATCACATAAAAATTTTATACACAAGAAGAGGATGTGGTGAGGAAGGAGTGTCTAGTTGAGGACGCTAATTCCCCCAACGTCAATGGCTGGCCACAGGACTCTGTTGAACGCAAACGCCCACCATAGGGGAGTCATCACGATCAGCAGTCTGGCGAGATACAGTCGACACAGTATCCGAACTCACTAGACTGGAACCGGAACTACTTGCTAAACTGAAGGGAAAGTTCGTACCCAGGTAGGCAGCCGTCGGGTTAGTTGTCGCAGCCGGGCTCGAGGCATACGCCGGGTTGTACCCGTCTAATTGAACGTTCAGCGAGGGCGCAGTGTGAATGCACTCGATGCCTGCTTCTCGAGGAGCAGAGTGAAATGCAGCTGCAGGGTGAAAACCCGCTGCATGTTCGACCGAGGCAAGCAGGTGTTGACTATGCGTGTGCCGCCGAGGATGAGCATGATGGATGTGCACGTGAGTCCCCAGATTCGCCGAGCTACTTGCCGATGCCCTGGCGGGCATGACCGAGCTGGCAGTTAGATGTGAATGCTGTCCCAAAGCAGCGGCGGACACTGATAGTCCACCTGACCACATAGGAGAGTTCTGAGTTCCTTGGAGAAAATTTTGAATAGGACGAGCTGTCATCGGCTGTTGTCCCGTGGGACTCTCACAATCCATAGCCAGAGATGGAGGTTGCAAGGCAGTTGTAGTGGCTGATGGTGCACCGGCAGCCGTCGTGTACGTTTGCGTGTACGTGTGCTGAGCTTGTGCTATTTGGCCCTGCAAATGATGATGCGTGGGATCGGAGCGAGCCCGACCACTTGAATGCGAGGTGGAAGAGGAACCTATTGACACACAGAACTGTGACAATCTGTTTATCTTTCCAATCAATTGCATTTATTACCTGAACCCGCAGAGCCGGAACCCGTACTACCAGGACTAGACACGCCTCCTCGTTCCAAGGCTGGGCTATTACTTGTGCTGTTACTCGTGTTAGTGCTCTCGTCTGTCGTCCTTTTGAAAAAGTTGTGCTGCAGTGCATGATACGGGGTTATCCGGGTTTTCGGGTCGTAATCCAGCATCCGCAAAATTAAATCCTAAAGTTAAAAGATATTTGATATTAATATTATTTAAGTGTTTCACGAGATTGTGCTGTCATATTGCAATCAGTCCCTTAAGTTCTTACCTTTAGTTTTAGATAGTCAGACACTGCGTGGCCAGGTTCACCAAGCCGTCGACCACCAGGACCACCAGTTTCAACACCAATAATATCGTGCAATTTACGGGTTCCCGGCTGTTTATACTAAAAAATGTTGCTGTTTAATAAATTATACTTTACTAAAGCACTTGTAATTTATATTTACTTTCTTTCCATCTTTGGTTTTCTTCAATACGTAAGTTCCATCAGGCAATTTATCAAAAAACTTCCGAGCTTTATGAGCTTGGTCCAAGATATGTTTGGGAGGCATACCTAGTACTTCTACAATCTTGTTCATTTGGTCGAACTGACAAATAAAAGTTTTCGTTGAAATTTCAAATTAATCGAAGAATATGCATTTCACTCATACCTCATTTGCTCCGCTAAAAAGAGGCTCTCCGGTGTGCATTTCTACTAAAATGCACCCTAAGCTCCATGTATCAATGGCTAAATCGTACGGAATGCCAAGTAGAACTTCAGGCGATCGGTAGAAACGACTCTGAATGTACTGATAAATCTATAAAAAAAAATTGTGTAAGCAATGCCATGTGTGACATTTTAACTTTTCATTTTGTACCCTCTGTCCAAGCTGACAGGAGCTCCCAAAATCCACTATCTTGATAGCGCTCCTTTTCGGGTTGCACAGTAAGATGTTTTCCGGCTTCAGGTCGCAGTGAATAATGTTTAACTCGTGAGTAGATAGGAAGAGAAGCGCTGTACATAGCTAAACAGTAAGAATGCAGACATTTTATATAAACCTGACTAATTAAACTGCAAAACTAAAGATTCATACCTGCTGCGCAAACTTGCGAGTCAAATTGAGAGACACACCTCGGAAGTTTGTATTTCTGAGTAAATCATATAAATTGTACGATAGAAGCTCGAAGACTAAACACAAATGATTCCGCCACATAAAATGCCGTTTTAATTTCACTAAAAAATTGTACGAAAACCGTTATACAAAGCATTATACACACACAAAAAAGCAAGTTACCTATTTTATCTTTGCCCATATAGAATTTGTTGTCGGAATCATGCTTATTCATTAATTCCAACAGCTTAACTTCAATCTGTGCTTGATTGAGGAATGGTTTTTTGTTCTTGATAATTTTGATCGCGACTTGACACTGATCCTCGTGATCAAACGCTTTCACCACCTGCAAACCAAGAACAATCAATTTAAACACCTTAACTTCAAATTTCGTTAGCAACTGTCGTACCTGACCAAACGATCCTTTGCCAATTAGAGAGTCAATTTCATATCTATCTAGGAACTTCTCGCCGTTCTTTATAATGTAATCGTGGTTATCGTCGTCAAAACCATCGTTATATAGGCGACGCTCTTTTTTGTGACTTGTATCGTCGCCTTGAGTTTGCTGAGCTCGCCGCTTTTTCTTGGCATAGTAGACCTAAAATTAAAATCGACGCATAAATTTAGCTCTACTTCAAATATTCTTTCTATAAAAATACATGAAGCACCACGTAACAATTTTCCACATTTATCGCGCACACACAAAAAAAAATCACGCCCACAAAAAGTAGATCAGTAAGGCACAATATCGATTAAGGAAAATATCGATTTCTTTTTACTGCAAGACATCGCACAAAATTCATTATCAGAAAAAAATATTATACCTCGTTAATATGTTTGTAGGTTTTAATCAGGTCTACGCTCAGCTTGCGCAACGGTGCCAAACTCGAATCCCGAAATTTTCCAGGGATGCGGCTCTGCAGCACCTGGAGGTCGCTGGGCAAAGGCGCAGCTCCTGTTGCCATGGCGACGATGTGCTCTCCTAGACGCCCGTACAGCGGCACATGTCTCTCGCGTAGCTCTGCCAAGACCAAAAAAAAAAAAAAAAATCACATGAAACATCACTTCTTTTCCCATCTACAAATCAGCACCTATAAAGACCGTTTCCCCGGATGACTAATTCCACCCCGCTCAACCGAAGCAAAATCCCCATTTGTCTCCTCTCGCAATTTCGCATCAACTGAGGCCATTTTCTGTCTCACGTTTTCCGGATTCCCAGGAGAGGGCGCACCCGCTCGGCAGCATC
>JAQGBF010000256.1:0-10223 GCA_034698245.1 Schendyla nemorensis | reverse complement strand
ATAATAAACATTACCAATTGAATGACTTGTGTAACCTTATTTTGTAAGTTAAGACTCCACAAACCAAAGAAACATTTTATTTATCAAAACACATTTTATTTTTCTAATTTTTCCAAAACATAAGCCAAATGAATGAATGGACCAGCCATCACAGAGAGTATGCATATACAGTGTTACTCAGTACTACCAGAAATAGATTTACTTCTGGCACTACCCCAAAAAATTTATAATAAATTAAGCAAAAACATTTTGATAACTATCTTACTTACCCAGGAAACGTATCTAACAACCTTGGCTCATATATGAGCCAAGGTTGTAAGTATAATTTAAATGCTCGTAAAAGTAAAAAATAATTTTTTTTTTTCTAACGGCCAGTAAAAATAATAAATAAATTCTTAAATTCTTAAAACAGACATGCAAGATAGGGCGCTTTGTTGTACGACTTAAACATGCCATGTTAAATCAAATGCCTAAGCAATGCTACACTGATACTGCGGGCATGGAGTCCTACAATAAAGCGCCTATCTTACATGTCTGTTTTAAGAATATATTTATTATTTTTACTGGCCGTTAGAAAATAAAATTATTTTTTACTTTTACGAGCACTTGAATTACGAGCACTGAAAATTATACTGACCTAGGCTCATAAGTAGGTATCAAAATGTTTTTGCTTTATTTTTAATGAATACAAAATGTTATCTAAATTTCCATCTTTCAAAATGTTAATGGCAGACTACTTTTAGTCCGAGTCGGAAGAAGAAGAAGAAGGTCCTTCCATTAGTCCATCTGCTGATATCGCACATGGTTTGGGTTTCTTCTGTATTAGATCCCCAGCAGCCCTTCCGGCCTGTAGACGATCTAACCACTTTGGACAGCGAGTCTCGTTCAAAGCAAATTGGTTTCTTTGGATACCCCACATGTGCTGCCTAGCACCGTCCTTTGTCACAAACGTCGTCCGACAAACTGGGCATGCCCATTTGGTATCCTTTGCAGGAGTTGGGTAGTCGGTGACAAGCTTGGCATCTCCCTGTTCCACGAGCTTGTTTGGATCGTCCGGCAAAATGGTAGCAAATTCATCATCTGATGCGCAATCTTCACTCCGTATCAGGTTGTTGGATAACAACAACGTCACTTCCCTGGTCGTCCCTTTTGTCCTATACTCCACTTCACCATTTGGCAATGTGCACTTTACCTGGCCATGGTACTCTTTTAGTGGCCAAAGACGTGGTGGGTCAGTATCGGACTAAAAACCAAAAAAAAAGTTGTGGTTACATATAGGTTACATTTCGCGTTATGAGATTAGGCTTAGGTGTCATTAAAAAACTGAAACACAAGTATAGCTAATACTATGTGCTATGCCGCAAACCGATGCATCAACTTACTCGGGAAATAGTGAACAAATTGCCGCCTAAACAGAATAGATGCATCGATTACCGGCAAACCCGCAACTATTTCATAATTGATGGACATTCATTTTCTTACCCCCATCCGTGCCGCTTCAGTGATGCTGCTGCCATGGGTGACTTGTTCTTCTGGCGGCTCTTCAGTTGCAGATCGGGGACGCTTCGCTTTGGGTGGTTGGCGTGATGTCACCTTCCTTTTCCTTCCTCCTGCACTGCTATCCTTTTTTTTCGCTGCTTCGTCTTGCTTTCTCCTCGTCTCCTCCTCCTTTTTCTTCTTCGCAGCATCATCTGCCTTCTTTTTCTTCTTCGCAGCATCATCTGCCTCCTTTTTCTTCGCAGCATCATCTGCCTCCTTTTTCTTCGCAGCATCATCTGCCTCCTTTTTCTTCTTCGCAGCATCATCTGCCTTCTTTTTCTTCTTCGCAGCATCATCTGCCTCCTTTTTCTTCTTCGCTGCATCTCTCGCCTCCTTTTTCTTTTCCGATGCATCTTCCTGCTTCTTCGTCCGCTTATTCTTCTTCTTTTTCTTCTTTTTCTCGGCCTCCGTCTGTGTGGTTCCCGCATCTCCGTCATCTCCCTTCGTATCTGGCGCCCTTGACCGATCCTCTGTTTCGCCAACATTCTCCACTCCCTCTGGCACACTTTCTTCCTCCCTTTCATCAATCTTAACTAGTTGATTTTGGATCCTAGCCTCCATGGCCAATAGCCTGCCAGATTTTGGCTCTGTCATAGCCTGGGCTGCAAGGGTTGTATTCTGAAATGAGAAAAAACATAATCTAAACTTAAAAACATTGAAAAGACTGAAATGGGAAGTTAATAAGAAAAAACGAATGGTGCAAGGTAGCTGACATCTGTTTACGATAACCAACTTACACAGCGTAAAGATAAAAAAAGGAATGTTTTTTTTTTCTGTGCTGCACCTCCACAACCATTAGACTTTACTCAAAGGAATGACCTAATGTATGTATCAGGGTGACAAAATGCGCGACATCTCCACATAAACCCTTCGTTAACGAGGGTTAACGAGGCACATACGACCCACCCAAACAAATAAAAGGCACGCACGGCCGAAGACCTTTCCTTCAGCACCTGCTTTGCGTGTTCCTCGTCCAGTACGAACACTGGTAAATCGTCTTCTTCGTAATCCAATTCCTCTTCCCAGTCTTGCTTTGACGTTTTGAACCACATTTCTCTGAGTCATAGATGGGGACCGGCCACGCAAAACAACTCTAAAAGCAAGAACGGCTTTACAGAAAGTGTTTCGAATAGTTAACGTAATAGACTTCAAGACTTCAAGACGAAGAATTGACAGTACACTTGTATCAGATGTTGAGTGGTTATAATTCTTTCTATAAACATGGGCAATTAGAATTAAAAAATGTATGATATATAGATGCAAATTATTAAAGTTTTATTTTGGTGAAATATGAAAAAAGTCTCATGGTCATGGTAGATTATTATAAAGTAGTTAGTATTTAGCGATGTAGCAACTTTAAATGTTCTATATGTGCCGGACGGGGCAGTACCCGCACGAATGGCACACGAATGGGTATACGAATGGGTATGGTAGCAACTTGAGATGGAATGGTTTATTCCTCCAACTACCGGTTAGTACGGCTACTGTACGATTACGAACCGGGAGTTGGATGGATGAATAAACGGTGTGCTGTATGAACAATGAACGTTAATATAAGAATTGATAAATGAAAATGATGGTAATGGAATGTTTAAGAATAAGTATGTGGTGGTTTGTTGTTTTGCAGTTAGAAAAAGATTTGTTTCTAAACTTTTATAAACCAGTAAGCGGGATACAATTCTTTAATGCGTTAGAAGAAAAGGAGTTGAAATTGGACTGCATTTCTGGTTCTAACAAATCATTCATCGCAATGTTACATAGTTTAGGCCACGTATTAATAAACAAGCAGTAATTTGTAACGAAAAGGACAATGCGCAACTAAAATTGGACTGCATTTCTGGTTCGAACAAATCATTCATGGCAGTGGTTACATAGGCCACATAGGTTACATAGGCCACGCATTAATAAATAAGCAGTAATTTGTAAGGAAAAGGACAATGCGCAACTAAAATTTGACTGCATTTCTGGTTCGAACAAATCATTCATGGCAATGGTTACATAGTTTAGGCCACGTATTAATAAACAATCAGTCATTTGTCAGGAAAAGGACAATGCGGACTCCTCATAGTCTGACAGAGGCATCTTCATCTCACTCCTAGTCAGAGTCTGATGGGTCCATGAGATGGCCATTGGCGTCAATAGCAACCGGCTTCGGCATCCTTGTGGGCTGCTGGTCCGCTTTCCGTAATTCGTCTAACTCATCCTTCCACAGTGGGCATTTACTCTTAGTTAGAGCATTTCGCCATGAGAGGTTACTTCTTCCCCACATGTGCTGCCGAGCACCGTCCTTAGTCGCAAAAGTATTGGAGCATATGGAGCACCCCCACGTTCGGTCCTTGTCGAAAATGGGCAAATCGGAAACGTCCTTAGCATTCCCTAAGTCCACGATCTTGGTCGGATCCTCCGGAACAATTGTCGGTTGTTCACCGGGCGCGCAATCCCTCACCCGAACATGGTGATTGGGAAATGTCAGTTCCATCTCCCTCAGCGTAACCTTTGAACAACACTCGGTTGTTCCGTCAGGTCGACGGAATAGTACCTGGCCGTGGTTCTCTTTAACAGGGTAAAGCGTTTTGGGATTTGCCAGTGCCTATGAATAAATAAATAACTTAGGTGCGAGGGAGGATAATAGACAATTTAATAACATTTTTATAGCGCGCGCATTTTGTGAAAAGGGCGCGTACAGTTTGGCAAGAATGCTGATGCTGACCTCCATTACTATGGGCCCTGATATGCCATGCGAGGTTCCTGCTTGGTCCAACGGTTGTTCTTCTTCATCCATCTCTTCGTCCACCGCCTTTGCCTGTTCCTTGTCCTTGTCTTCAAGCCTTTTTTTCTCTTGCACCTTCCGCGAAAATTCGGCTAAGCTATCGTAATACGGTGTTTTCTCGAATGCGGACTTCTTTGGTGGTTGGTTCTTTGGCATGGTATTACTAAATACATTTCAGCCAAAATCCAAATAACAGTTTAATATCGGAGCTAGCAAATGAAGACCACAAACGCTTAGACATCTTTGGGCGCAAACCGATGCATGTTCGTTATTGCAATGCAGTAGGTGAATTCCCGCTGATAAGTTAGTTCAGCATCGATTTGCGGCCAAAACATGCTACTGGAAGAAAGGTTTTCTTTTCGCCTATTCTGTTTTGGTTTTGCAAGAACATAATAAAGCACATACAATTTATTGCGGCGTTTGCTTTACGGATAAATTGCATAACTACAATAGCACTTACGGTTAATATATTAGTCATCTGCATCTAAGTTTATGAGTATGCACGACACATTTGTCAGGCCATTAGTTTGTTCGGTTCGTAGGGCTTAAAATGTCTTATTTTCTTTTAGCATGACAAAAAGTTTTAAATTACATTGTTTAGCTATAGCTTAACTCCGGCTCATTAAGGCACTCATTTCATTATTAAATACCCCGGGCGGTATACAAAGGTTGCTTTAATGTTGCTTTAATTTTTCACTTTCTTTTCTACAATATCGAATTATGTTTTGTTTTATGTTGTGTACATGCAGCGAAGTTTGCAGGGAAATTTGTTTTCCTGTAAATCTATCTGACGAATTGCTGTAACGTCAACAGAAAATAAAGCTCATGTTATGCTCTCAAAAACCGAAAACAACGGGAACTCTATTGCATAACAACTGTGGGCCATCTCGTTATGCAAATCAAGAGAGAAATATATGCACATTCTTCATGTAATAAAATGGAATAGGTTTTTCGAAAATTTTGGGCATAAGTGGATACATTTAAATAATAAGTGCACAAACCTGAGTCGAAAACTGCAATAAAGAATGTCCTTTTATGGGATGGATACCAAACATTTTTATAAAGCATAGGCAGTATAGGAGTTATAGAAATGCCAAAGTATATTAAGTTTGGAGAAATATTGCAACATATATTATAATGAGCGGGTAAAACTTGTAACGCTACAATGCTGCCAACGCTAATTGCTGTTAACAAACATTTAGGCATTACACTTTTTTCCCAAACAATTACACATTATTTATTTCTTGCAGTTGGTACCGTTAGTGGTACAGCTGGTGAACAACAGTTGAAACAAGTGCAGTGTTTAGACCACACAAGATTGCACACGTTGACAGGAAAGTTCGCACTTCATCGTCAAATTTCATGACTAGAGGCTAGATTGTAAAGGGGGAGCACAGAACAAAGCAGTTGGATTTCTGAACCAAAAAACAACTGCAATACCAATGTAAAAAAAACCTAATCCAGTCTACGGTTATTCACACTTTGGGATATACTTTAATACAGGGCATTTCAGTATAATTAATACTCATATAAGCACATTAGTTGGGCTGACAGCTATCCCACCCACTCCACGTTATTATCCACGTTATTACGTATGGACAGATTGCTAAAAGAATAACCCCAAAAAACAAATATACTTTTCCCCTACCTATCACTCTAGAAAACCCAAATATCAAGCAAAAATAACTTATAGGACACGTTAAGTGTATGGGTCATGATACATACATATTGGTTACATGGGTTCACGATGCGAGCAAACAATTTGCGAATTTTGTGCGGGTGTAAACTCATTACATTTAATTTCGATTATCTAGCCATTATTAAAAAAAAAAACACGGACTGAATATAGTATACGAAACAAGTAAACACATGTAACCTATATGTCGGTATTTTAAACACTCTGCATTTAATTACCTGCACAATTGACTAAAGGACAAAACCAAGACAAACACGTCGTTCCGGGACAGTATCTCGTCCAATCAACAGATTCGAAGGAATCAAAACGAAAGCTAGAGAGTTTTTCCAGGCTTGCAAACACGAACACAACATTGGCTGTTCCTTTTCACTCCCCACTTTCACGGCGCATGCGCAGAAGCGGCCATTGCTAACATGTTAATACTCGATAAAGTTTGGCTAAAAAATCGAAAAATTGTAATAAAACATTTTTGGTGGGTGATTTGACAAGGGCATTTTTTACGTTTTTATGGATAAAGAATATAAAACCAACCATGGGTTGAGAAATCGCTCATTTCAGGAAAAAAATTGACTTTCCGTTGTGCTCCCCAAGTTTGGGGAGGGAGGAAAAAGTAACAGCCAATTAAACTTCCTGTATATGTCCCCAAAGGTGCTGCTTGCAGTCGACCCTTGGCAGTCCACTTCGATTCCAGTTTGAATTGGTTCTGTTCGGATAGCTACAGTTGTTTTCATTCAGCTTTTGAATAAGAAGATTTCCGCATTGTGACTGGATTTCGTTTCCTCTAATTGAAATGGGGTCCGATGTGGAAGCAAACAAGCAAAAAAAAATAGATTTGGAGAATAATCTGGCTGGTTGCATATCAGATTTGGTCACTTTTCGCTATCGTAGTTCACCAGAAGAGGGTCATGAGCTATTGACCACTTCGTTATGGGCAATGGTGAAATTGATAATAGACGATAAGGTTTCTCCTCCCCTAGACAAACTAGATTTGATAGCGGATGTAAATGACCGTTTGTTGGGCAGTCTTGGCACCAGTGATGCTTCGGAGGGGAAATCACCTGAACCCCCCACTAAAAGAGCAAAAGTTTTGCAGCCTCCAAAAAAGCCCGAGCTTGTGGACGTTGAATCAGAAGAATCTAGTGGGGAAGTAGAGATTGATGTGCCCTGGGTGCAAATAACCTGCCCGGAAGGCAAGGCAGATCTCACCAATAAGGAACTAAATTTAATAGCGAGTGGAAATGACCTAAATGACACGGTTATGAATGCAGCAACGTATGTGCTACAACGGGATTACTATGAGCAATGGGGTGGCCTGCAATTCCCCATCTTTGCTCAGGTAAATCCTCCTCAGTTTCAACCTGTCCAACATAACCGTTTCGTCCAAATTTGCTTGGTTGGCGGAAACCATTGGAACGTGATTCGTGGACAGAAAGACGAAAAGTGCATAAAAGTTGATATTTACGACTCAATGTACGATTACATGAGGCAGGACAATATCAACGTTGCGAGCAACCTCGTCAGGTGTTGGCAAAAAGACCTGCCACTAGACGTCAAGGTGCATCTTGCCAACAGGCAACAGAACAGTCATGATTGTGGCCTCTTTGCTATAGCCAATGCTATTATCATATGCATGGGCCAAGACCCAGATGCATACGTATTTGATCAAAGCAAGTTGCGATCACACCTAATAGAGCAATTTAATGCTCAAACACAAATGCAACCTCCACCTTTCGCAATGTTTCCTCACACGATTCGGAAAAGTAAGGCCAATGTAACAATTAATTCATACGTGGCCAAAACAGTCATGTGTGTTTGCAGGAAGTCAACAATCTCCAACACAATGTGCTGGAAATGTTGTGAGGTGTACCATGACTGCTGCGTGAAAGCTAAGTGGGGAAGCAATGCAAACGAGCTAAACTTCTTGTGTGGTGAATGCAAGTTGCGTAATCCACCTGAAAAAACCCAAAAAGATCTGTAAACCAACCACAGAAAAAATTTCCTTTTTTTGGCAATTAAAACCATACCCTAACCTAAAATGATAATTATTCGGCACAAAATTAAAAATTCAACAATCCAAACGGGTTGTTGCCCGAAAGTAAAGTCCAACTCCCGACCTCAACGCGGTCTTTCGGTGAACACAGGAATAATCTGTGGCCAACAGGGAGCAATGGCAATGAACATTTCGGCTAAGTTATCCATTTTCAGGTAAATTATGCACTTAGAAACTGTTGACGACGGTAATAACATTTCACCGTGATTCGACGCCTAACTCTCATTCCTGCGGCAAAAAGCACATCGCCGTCCGAGAAAGTACATCCATCGGTTTGCGGTCAAGTAAGTACTTAAGTACTTGCACGCAAAGAAAATAAAAGTGGGCAGTTTTTTTTCAATAAATACAAATAATTCCTAAATAATAGGTTTAATAATCATGTTGTTTAGCAGGTTTCATTTATGCGCTGATTTCTAAAATAGAAAATCGAATCTATGGTGACTCGACATCGCGGGCACTGGAGAATCACATCTTCAAGTAGGATGTTTCTCACGCACACGCTACAATAGGGATGCTGCGATCCAGGATGTACCAAATAAACATTAGCCCTATTTTGATAACAAATTGTGCATTCCATTCCAGTGCAATCATCCGGCACGACAGGAATTGTTTCCAAAAAAGCCAAATATCCTTGTTGTCTGTCCACCACGTCTTGGGGATGATTGTTGCGAGCATACTCCCTTTCCTCCAATCCAAACTGGTAGTACTCTTCCGGTTCGACAATATATTCAGCAGGGACTGGTACATCATCCTCTCCATATTGCCGTCTGCATTGAGGTGGGGTGTACAATGCATATTCTCCACAAAAAGGGCAAGTTATTGGCAAACGATCGCCACAATGCTCCATCCATCGAGGCAACAAACAATCGACATGAAATTCGTGATCGCAACACAAAATAATAGACTCAAAGCTCATCACTGTTCTTAGACAGTGTCTACATTCATGTGCAGCATTAGGCACTTGGTATCGGTGTAAGAATCGTAACCGGTTAAAGATAGGGCCATTCATGCCTAGGAACGACCAGTATCCTCCTCTTCTTCTAAACTGCCTTCTTTCTACTTCGGTAACTAATTCACTGTTCCTCGTCTGCAAGTTACCGACAGCCAACTCTGAAAACGACCTACATTCAAAATAGTCTGCCAGGTTATACACGGCCTCGTTGGTAAAGCGGATTTCAATGTTCGGCATACTTTAAACTTCTTTAGTCAACTTACATTCGTTATGCTAATTATGCTAAGTGAGATAGAGGCACATTCGTCCTTCGTAACAGCTACGTGCAATACGACAACCAAACGAAATTTCTCAAGTAATGTAACAATGTAATCTATTGGTTAACATTTCTGTAAAAAAATACATAATGTAAAAAACAATGTAAATAAATGATAAAGAAAGGAATTGTTTTCCCCATTGTTTTTGGCTGCCGTAGATGTAGGGAAATAGGGAAACAAAACAAAAAAGTTTTATCCAGAAATAATACTCGACACATGACCGGGCGACACAGTGGTAGGGGGGTCGGGCGACATATCGACGAGCGACATAAGGGGGGTCGACGTATCGACAGAATGGAGGGCGACACAAAACGCAGGCGACACACTGGAGGACGACTTAATGATGTCTTACCCTAAAAAGAACATTCCAATCGAGCATTGTTGAAAAACAAGATTGCATCATCAGAAGAACGGCATCTCCATAGCAACGCAGCATCCCTATAGCAACGCAGCATTCGAATAGCTTCACTGCATAGCAGATCGACATAGCAGCGCAGCATTGCATCAGCGTTAGAAAGAGAAGCCAACGTTCGAAAGTGTTCAACTGAAAGTGACATTCAAAAGAAAGTGACATTTCCCGATTGTGACAACGAAAAACTACAAGATCTTCAATTGTCAATAGTGAGTATAGAGTTTGATCTCAGGTGTATTCAGTTGCCAAGAATAGATAGATATTTTGAAAGGGTTTTTGAAGACACTGATTTTTGATTTTTTGGGTATTTTTGAAATATTTTTTGGGAATCAATACTTTTACTATTGCGATATGACTTCTAAAAGGTTAACCATTGAGGATCTTTGGTTCGAAGAATGTATGATGATTGCATTTCAAATATATGGTAACGAAAGGTTAGATATAAAAGACGTTACGCATATTAAGCAATTAGAAGGTAAAATAGAAG
>JAQGBF010000255.1:0-10229 GCA_034698245.1 Schendyla nemorensis | reverse complement strand
CCCAATAAATCCTTTACAGTACTGTTTTCCATCTAATACCCGCTACTTGGGCAAACAACGACATAATAGAAAAGAAATTGCATTTTGCAAGGCATGCTTAATAGAGGAAGTAGAAAGGTGGGAAAGATTCCCCAATTACAAAAAATGAATGCTTTATGCAGGGAAATTGGTAATTTTCTAGAAGGAAATAATGATTGGCAATAATTTTGCAGAGGAAACAGACACTGCTTTCTTATCATTTGACCAAAAAGATGTATTACTAGATAATAGTGATGGATGTGTTTTGTTTTGAAGCAAACATCAGGAAGTACAAAAAGGACATCATGAAGTAAAAAAAAAAAAAGGGAATGACATTTTTATTGCCTGGGTTGAATGTCATTTTTGTGGCACCAAAAAAAGAAATCCAATTTCGGATGGGAAGAAAACTGTAGATGGGATTAATGAAAAGAATGGGAGTTTATGTAATATTAATAAGGAGACAAAATGCCACTTTTGGTAATGAATATTGCTATTTTAGGTGCCATGGAGGAATGTCCAAATCAATTTGGGGGGGTTTTAACTAGACAATTTGTGTCAGATAATTTTGCAAAGGAAATGCTGCTGGATATTGACATTTGGTGTGTGGAGTTTTATCCTAATGCAGTGGCATCTTGAAATGTTAAGTGCATTTCTTGGCAGTAAATTTTATTGGGCAGTTAAGAAACTGAGTAATGCCACCGGTGAGAAGAAACACATTCCAAAATGGCAGATATTGTGCAGGCAAGTGTGTGATTTAAATCAGGCAAACTAATTAAAAAATTGAAATTGGCCCCCTGTTTGAAAGCCCTGTAATCAATTTAGCTGCCATATTAGCCAATTTAGCCAATTTTGGGAAGGTTGCCAAGATGTCCGAGGAGTAATGCTATTTAGTAATTTGTCAGGAGGAAAAAAAATCATTAAAAGACTTGCATAATAGTAGTAATTGAAAAATGTTATTAATTTTTCAAAAGAGTGATTTGAAATGAATGCCTGCACAGCAGTCAAACCATTTTGAATTAAAAATCCTATTTATTTGCTATCCGTTTAAAATAATGGGCTCTGTTTTTTTTGAAAAATTGAAAAGTAAAGATCCAAGATAACCTCTTTTAAGAAATGGACAATTCCATTAGCGCAAGACAGTTTTCCTTAATATTTTACCTTGTACAGTAGGTTTTCAGGTTAACTCTGTTTTTGTGTGTTCAGAGCAACAATAGATAGCTAACAATCAAACATATAATTTAAACAATAAATCCTCTAAATAGAAGCACCATTCCACCAATGGCTTGGAAAAATATAAAAATGAATATGTTTGGATTGTTGTCTAAGCTCAACAATGCCTCCTTCGAGGTATAAACAATGCATGTAACAATCCAAACCAATTTTAAAACAGATAACACATTGTTTCCTCGAGTGATTCGAACAATACCATTGTTTCAAAACCCTCTTGAAAGCTATGCATTATCTATATCATATTGTTTCTGCACTGTTATCACTGGCATTGTTATCCAAAGACATATTGTTTAAGGCATTCACTTAGTTGTTACTGAAACAACAATGATTTAGTATCAGGTGAAAAAGCTCATTCTATTTATATAATATCTGTGATTTTATTAAAGTTTTTTCTAATGCAGTTTCAATAGAGAACTGCATTGCTGGGTTCAACAATGCTACAAACAATGCAAATCGCTAGTAATTTTCTAGAACATCACTAGGGATGTTATTGATTGTTAAAATCACAGGTATCGTCATTGTTAGCGGGAGATCACTAGATTTCATGTGTTAACCTATACGGAAATTACTAAGAAATAGAAGCACACAAAAGCCAGACGTGCGCTTCTATTCCAGCATACTCCCCAAAAACTACAAATAGCACATGATTGTCATTCTTGCACATGGAATTTTCCCCAACGAAACAATCTCCCCAACTCCCAGCATAAACGCAGCCACGTGCCTCTATTTCGGTAAATACGGTATACATCGCCGAAGAACCATCCGCATAAAAAAGGTAACCCAACGACTGTTGCTTTTTTGCATGCGGATTTCCCCCTTATGCAACAACAATATCTTTTGGGTCTATCACACAGGTGGGTTCGGAGGGAGGGGGGCAAGGCAAGTGCTCGAAAGATCAATACATGTGTGTCTCTCTTTACTCTCTCCCTCTCTTATTACAATCACATCACTACCTGTGACCAGTCATACTAAGCGACACACATCCCGCCCGCCTCATCCGCAGGTCGGCGGAGGGAGCGACTCACTGTGTCAAACCGGGGATGGACCAAACAGCCAAACCCGAATGACATTTCCGTCTTTAAGATGGACTTCCATCTCCCTACCCGACAACACGCAGTGAGGCTAGCCTCCAATGCAACTTGATAGCTGGGGAAAAGGGAGAGAAAAATGAAAGATTTTTTTCCCATGCATTCTCCCCCGTTTCCACATTCTACCCCGTTCCAGCATTCTCCCCCGCGCGCCAAACTCCTTTTTCCTTTTTCTTTGGAAACAATTCAGCTGTTGCCATGCAGGGAAGCGTGTTGCTGCCCCTTTTCCCATGATGCCCTTTTTTCTCATTGTCCATTTCTTGATTCTGGAATTGGGGGACATTTGCCCCTGTTCAGTTTAGTTGGAAACAATTCAGCAGTTGCATGCAGGGAAGCATGTTGCTGCCCCTTTTCCCATGATTCCCTCTTTTTTCTGTCTACAGTGAACTCCCTCTTAACCGGACATAGTTGGGGCCCTAGAGAAGTGGCCGGTTATTAGGGCTGTCCGGATAAAACGGGGCTATTTCTACTGGAATGTATTAGTTGGGACAGCAGGTTCTGTCCAGATAAGAGGGCTGTCCGGATAAGAGAGCTGCCAGGATATTATTATGTCCGGTTAAGAGGGCTTCAACTGTATTTCTTAATTCTGAAATCGGGGGGCATTTGCCCTTGTTCCGGAGTGTCCTGTTGAGCGGCGTTGAACATCTATTGGCTTTCGGGCATTGGTCTTTGTCTTTTTTTTTTTGTCTGGCGCTAATTAGTCGTTTGGTGGTTCGGTGTTGTTTGGACTTGTCTGAAAATCCATAAGAATGTCTGGAATTTTATGGAATTTCGATGGGGATGAAGAAGAGATGTAAGTCTGGATGCGGAGGATATTCTCTCTTTTCTTCCTCTTGAATGTGCTCGGATGGTGTTGTGTGTGGGCGGTCGGTTGGTTCGGTGTGTGGGAGTAGAAATTCAAGTTCAAAGTTGGATGACAGATATTTTTCAAGTTGAGGGTTTCTTTGCATGGATGGATATGGATATGGATGGATGGACGGATGAATGGATGGATGGGGAGTTTCAGGGACGGGGGTTTCAGATGAAAGGAGATGTAATTGAGGAGATAGCGAGTTGATGTGTGCTGCCGCCGGGCATAAAAAGGGTATCGGGGAAGATGGTGCATGGTTTTTGATACTTTTTGGGTTTGTTTAAATTAATAATGGAGTCTTTGTTATTGTGGAGTGTTCGCTGGGGATGTCTTAGGTATTGGCGTCAAGGAAAAGAGGAATTTAGGAAAGAGTCGGTCTCTAGACCGATCATGGAGGAGCATAAAAACAGGATTTTGTGGCAATGCTAGTTCCAAAATGGCTGCCACAAAGACAGGCACAAAGACAGGCACAAAGATACTGTTGTGATTTTGAAATTAAATGCCATGCCGGATATGCAAAATAGCATTTCAGGACTGTGTTAAGTTAAAACCTGATTCATTAAGTCACATCTGGTTCTAGATGCAACTGCGCAGCTTTCTTTGTTATCTAACAATGAAAACAAAATGGCGTTTAGTTGCGGCGGCAGCCATCATAGGTCAATATGGCCTTTTGCCTAGCGTGATGGGAACGTTCAAATCCCCAATGGCATAATGCTGTAATAATACATATTTATGACAATCTCCACCAGCAAAATACTTTAAACAATCAACAAGCATTGTTGGTGGTGCACTACAATGACAGGCAATCGGTCGCATTGTAAGCTTGTTAGAAAGTCAAACAGCAAAATATTATGTTAAAATTCATTAGTTATAATTTTTTTAGTGTGTGAGTACATGTTCTTTAAATGTTTTGGTGAATCTTCTTTTTTTTTTGTAGATTAGATGTTTTGGATTTGTTCAATATGTGTGGTATAATATTTTGCAGGAAGGAAAAATGTCTGGTTGGTAATAAGCTTACTGGGAAATGTCTGCAATCAAGGAATTATACCCATTGGCTCTACTTTGAACATTTTGTGTGTAGTGTGTGTGAGTGTGTCTGGAAATGTTTCTGGAAATGGCTGAAGGTTGAGAAAAGTTACTGACTGCTGAGGAATGTATGCCCAAATTATGGAAAAGAGCAAGGAGCATGGTGAAATATTTTATATGTAAATTTGTACAGCTGAAGACATGATTGTGGAAATGCTGGGAAATTAATTAAAAAGTGATAAAAGATTGTAAGGACTTCTGCAAGTGTGTAAAATGGCTGATAAAAATTTGAGAATGCATTTTTAAAGCTGGAGTGTGAAGCTGAATGTGTAGTAAATAAAATTTACTTGGATAACTTTAGTTTTCACATATACATCTCAAACTTATTTGCAATCAAAATGAGAATCACAAATTGGAAATGACACTAATAACTGATTTTATAAACTATGCTCTTTTAAAACATTTTATACCTATATATCAAATTGACTAATCAATATATGCAGTTATTAATGCTTTTGTTTTGATTATAGTTTATAATGGAATCCAATTATTAAATCTATTAGGGAAATCAAAACAATTATCACCATAGAAATTGCATCATTTTTTTTTAAGTTTTATAAATTTTTGATGAATTCATAGTTGTCACTTCTGTTTTGCTTGATCTGGAAGACATTTAAGCCTATTAAAGCATGATGGTCTTTCTGAGATGCATTATGTGGGGGGATGGGATTGGAGCTTTAGTCCGGATTGATCTTCAACCATGTCGCTAAGAATTGTGGGAAGGCTAGATCCAGCCAATGCATTGTGCAACAGTCTGAACTTTCTATCAAAATAGGAATTGAGAACCAAATCTAGAAATAAAATGAACAACATCTGCCCTTTCAAATGAATTATTGATCTTTAATAGATAGATCATGGAGGACAAAAGTGACATTGCATGGCAAGGCATGCATAATAGTGAAGTAATGTTTTGCAGTAAATTTTGCCATTCTCCTGTTTCTTTTGAAAAATTGAAATAGCATTGATTTTAATTCCTGAGCCTAATATTAGGATTGAACTTTAACATCATCTATTGACAAAGAAATGATCAAATTTCGTAAACACTTATTTAATAAAATAGGAATTATGTTTTTTTTTTTAAATTTTTAAATAAAACAGACTATCTTCTTGTAAAAGTAAAATACCAGTTTGTCCAAAGTTGTTCAAAGTTTAAGATTAAGGTACTCAGACTAAGGTACTGTATTTTGTTCTTCTTAGGTAATTAAAAAATTTCTTTTATCATTATTATTAATTTTATGAACCATATCTGGTAGTTATATAATAGTTGCATGTGTCCTTGACCAATAGGTTTGATGCTGATTAAAATGGTAGCAGGAAAAGGAAATCATGAACAGAAAGAACTTGCCAACACTCAAGGTTGCCATGCCCCCTGGTGACTGTGTTTGGCCAAAATGGCGGAAGGAGGAAGACATTAAACCCCATGCACAATATTTAACCAAACCACAGTTGTAAATTAATTTCTATGTTATCGTAGAAATTTCTTCCAAAACTCACAGTAACCAGCCAAAATTGGCCCCAGAAAAGGTCAAGGGCACATGCTGCTTATGACGCATGTTGATACCATTTCATGCTGTTGCCTTTTATTAATTTTATCATATGAATACATTTAACAGCCATATGGGAAAGCAAGCAAGCAAGGCAAGCAGGCACTTTCCTCCTAAAGAACAAGACTTTAAAAAAGAACAATAAAACATTCTTAATTTAAAACAAAACAGACAAAACAAATAAGCCTGAAATAAGCCTAACCAGCAACTAAAACCCAAAATAATAAGCATATGTTCAATAGTTTCATAAAGTACCCTTTCTAATGATTGAAAAAAGCAAAGTCAAATAAACTGAATGATGTTAAATACTCAAGAAACTAAACAAAGCACAAAAACAAAGAGGCCTTATCAAAAAAGCCTAACAAATAAGCCTAACATGGACTCCTGGCCTAACTAATGGAAAGTCCTTTCTTCTTTTCCAAAAATATCCAAACACATGTTCAATAATTTCATCAAGAATCATCCCTAATTGATTAATAATTGGAAAAAAAGCAAAATCAAATAAACTGAATCATGTTAAATATTGAGAAAAAAAGTTTATTGGTTTTTTTCTTCTTTTTTTTTCTAGTTGTGTAGAGATCACTGTTCTGTTGACTTGCAAATGATATTGACTTTTCCCCCCAAATTCTCCCCTGTGCTTCTCTTTTTTTGCCTTCCTGGGTGGGTGGAGTTGGTGTGGGGTGAGGGACAGAGGCCATTTTGTGCAGGGTTTCACTTTGGGTGGTAATCATCACCTAGGAAACAGGTGAAAACATAAAATGGAAGATTTTTGACCTCTTTGTACAATTCTTTTCCAAAACAGAAATCAATTTTTGCTCCCTTTGGCTTTGCTGTGTGTGGCTGGGTGTGCAATGTGCATGTGTAGGGAGAGAGACCTCTGGTGTCGGTTGCGGGGACCAATCACGCTATAGGGCATCGCATGCAAAAATTGATTGCTGATATAATTCTTTATTTTCCTCTCTTTTTCTCCTCTCCGTGAAAACTGATTGATCAGACAAGTTTGGACGGGCCTGACCTATATTTCAAGTGATTTTGACTGATGGCGTCGTGCTTTTCTGCGCCATTAACTTATTTTATGTTTCGTCAATGTCGAAATGAGACGAATTATTATTATGTTTGGCGGTCCCGCCGAACTAGTCGACCGTGGTTGTTGACTAGCGCGCTTGTAAAAATATAATATGTAATGGAACGGTGTGTCTGCTTCAAAATTAGGACATTATCATCAGTGAGCAGGAAGTGATTTTTCTCTCTTCTCTTTTATGTGTTTTTTGTACGGGGCGCTAAAACATAAGCGAAGTGGAATGGGGCAGCTGCATCGGTTTTAGTTTGCAATTTCGACGTTACTCCGATTGTTGTGGCACCACTGTGCTCAACAATGGAATTTTCACCGTTGCATAAGTGGTGCCACAACATTCAGAGTAATGTCGAAATTCAAAACTAAAACCGATGCAGCTGCCCCATTGTTGGGGTGCAACTCGTGCAGCTGTCCGATTCATCTGAGAATCGCCCTTTTTCATAGGGCTTTGTAACTGATAGTTCTCATGCTGTGTTGAGCTGAATTGTGGCTCCTTATTGATCAGTGGCTGATGATTGATAAGTTTTATTTATTCCTTTTACCGCGATTTGTAACAAGTAGTGCATCGGAGTTCCAGCCTCGGCATCCGAGTTCGGCGACCACTTCTTCCACGAAACCGTCAATGCGTTACCAGTCCTGTTACGTATGGTAGGCGGGTCACGGAAGATTGGATATGCTGCAACCCAGAAATTTATGTAGAACGTCATTAGTAAGTGTGGCATATATGGCGCAATTAATGAAAATGGCCATCGGACCATAAAAAAGGTTGGATGTTTTTTGTGCCGTATAGTGAGGTCAAAAAGTGGAGCGCTTAAGCGAAAAATTAAACTCTGAAATTATTTTGGAATTCTTTCACGACACTAATTATGCTAATTTTCAGTTGATATTGTTATAGAAGATAGATGAGTTTAATAGAGAAAACAAATTTTTGCATAATAATGTAAAAAAAAACAATTTCCGGATTCCATTTGCAATTTTTGGGGTTTATTGAAAAGCTATAATGATGGCAAGGTCACAACTATTAGTGTACTGGAAGTTCATGTCAACAAAAATTATAATTTTTGGCGAAGATAAAGTTAAGAGTGTGGAACCTATCATGCAAAATATTGGGATAATCCGTATACAATTTAAAACTGACAGAAGCCTATATTTTTTTTAAACTTTTACATGAGATATGTTGCTATGCAAAATAAGAGGCTTCATTCTTTAAATTCTTGCTACTAACAGAAGGAAGTGTCTATATAGACGAAAAACAACTTTAAGATCAATCCATTGCTAATAGTGAGTGACATCACTCTTTGGCAAACAAAACAACAACTTTGGAGCAAAAAAAAATCTCCTTTTACAGAGAATTCCTATTATTTGCAATATAATGCTCTGACAAAACTGGCTGATGATTCAACTATAGAAAATGATTCCTGTTTTCGCTGTTGTTTAGCGCTTAGACTAAATAACCTCATCCCTCCATTAACTGATTTATTTGTAAAAATCATATAAAGCTAGTAGAAAGTCCACATATAACCTAAAATACAAAAAAAAAACCTAAACTTTCTAAACATTTGCCAAAAAAAAGCAATAAGGCTTAAGGGCACAACTATAACGACATGGTCAAACGTGCCTAAGGAAATTCTCACACAACCAAAATCAAATGATTCTAGAAGAATAATAAATTCAAACTTATCAATATAAATCCAAACTCACCTCATTAGAAAACATCAACTTTTTTTTTTAAAACTCCCAAACTTTCTAGCTTCTGTAAATCGACTTAACTGTGACAAATCAAAGAGGTACAAACTAAACAACAACAACGACTATCTTCTGCAAAGCAAAGCGCCTATACAGCACATCCAAAAACCATCCAAAAAATTACCATTTTCTTACATATATTGCAGTGAATCTTCTGCCATCCATTCTGACATCCATCTGGACATCGACCATTTAGAGGGTTGCACATCACATTTCCTCTGCATTTGCCGCACTCTGAAGCACATCCATTGCCATAACGAAGACCCGGACAAACTGCAACCAATTTTCGATATACCAGAAACCTCACAAAACGTAATCCTTAACACAAGCCGTAATCCTTACCTCTTTGACCCGAAATCGAAGTCTGTGTCAGCAGAAGAACCAATGCCAACAGACTGATTGGATTAAGTACTATCATTTTCTCGACAAAAATGTCGGTTCTGAGTGTAAACGAAGTCAAAAGTTTTGCTCAATTTCCGCTTCCCGGAGGAAGAGCGAATGAGCAATGGCATACGAGGAAATTTCTCCACGGACGAACAAATATAACTCGAACAGTAATGGTGACTAATGAATAAAACGAAGCTTTATTTATTTAATGATTACAAAAAAAATTGATTTGGTTTGGGTTTTACTTTTTTAGAGTGGGTATATATAGAAAGGAAGCGGAGAGGATGTTATGGGAAGATATTTAATACATTCGTTGTTTTCGGTTGCAGTAGCATTTGCCGTCGCTGCTGCAGAATCCGCTTCGGACTTTCATCAGGTTTTGGCATTTGATGTTGCAGTCGTGGACGTTGCATTTGTACGCGAAGTGGCGTTTGACTCCTGGAAGAAAATTAAGGTGTGAGTTTGTATAGGAGTCGGTAAATGTCTGAATAGTTCATGATTTTTTTGCATGGTGGCACCGCACTGCAGTGTCCGCGGATGCTATGATCCTGCTGGGTGTTTTTTTTTGCACCATAAACCCCACTTTTCCCATGATCATAGCAACCAAGATTTTTTTTCTAAGATTTTAGTGAGCAGCTAAGCTATTGAAATTTATAACGAATATTTCATTGTCAAAAGTGTGTATTAGATGACATCATAATAGTGGAGACTGATGGCAATGCATCTCGTGTTAGAAAATGGAAACTAGATTTATTTGACGAAATCTCAGTCAGCTCAAAACTTGTAATAATCTAAATGCATCTGCAGAGATTAAACTAACTAAGCAAATAGTTTAAACTATAGTTTGTTTGTTAAATTGGACCAACTAACTTTTTATATTTAAACAGCAAATTAGAATTAGTTTTTCAATAGGTGGGTTCAGGTATAAAATTTACACTACTAAACTGAAAGTGTAGCCAGTAGACAAGAATGCACAAAACAAAATGGAGGCAAAAATCTGCCAACTTCACCAGATGAACAACTTTCTCTTTGCCATCCTGGTGTTAAGAAGCAATAAGGTAATCTCAATACAAGTTAAATAGGTGTATTTA
Source organism: Schendyla nemorensis (assembly GCA_034698245.1). Lineage (NCBI taxonomy): Eukaryota > Metazoa > Arthropoda > Chilopoda > Geophilomorpha > Schendylidae > Schendyla > Schendyla nemorensis. The sequence goes on along the minus strand of JAQGBF010000255.1, from coordinate 114 downwards.
ATCATCATGATACAGGAAACCTTATATGGTTAATGTTATTTACAAAATTTAAAGTTTTCCTTTTATTATCATGGTGTGATGTTTGGCATCTACTATTAGTGTTACCCATTCAAA
>JAQGBF010000254.1:0-10236 GCA_034698245.1 Schendyla nemorensis | reverse complement strand
AAATTTTAGTTTTCTTTTATGTTTGGGAGGGGTGAATTGATCCAGTAGACTTACTGCATGTATTACAGAGTAAAGTTTGTTTAACAAGCAGTCAGTTTGCAAATAGTTTGTTAAACAAACCCAATGAGCTGGATATCTAGCTCATTAAAATGTTTGTTAAAAATGTATGTTTGTTATTGCAATTTTTGTTATGAAATTATTGATCTGAAGTGATTGAACTTGTCGTGAAAATAGAATCTTGCAAAAATATTAATTTCCAGTTAGGCTAAAAGGGATACAGTTGCTGTCAAATGCAATTTTTTAAATTGGTCAGTGAATTCGAGTTGTCATTCCTTTGGCGTCTATGCGTTCATTTTTGTACAGAGAACGTAGTCGAATTTTTCAACTTTTATATTAAATTCTCTTTTTAAGTATAACAAAGTATAACATAAAATTCAAAGTTTTTCTGAACTTAACTTCTGTTGGAATTTCTAAAACCTGGAATAATCGGTACATTGTCTAGTCGAAATGTTACACACAATGATTTCAGTGAAGGTTTGATTATAACTTTAAAGATTCTGTCTTAATTTGCGTGAAGAAACATTCTCTTACACGTTCTACAGCAGAAATTGATTCTTAGAGCCAGGATAAGTGAATAATATTGCCAAGGGATTAAACTGTTGTGACAGAATTTCTTAGTGTTCGCTATGTCTGGATTGGCATTCGCGGTTAACTGGTGCACTACTGGTGGATGCCTATAGTCGAGTTCTAAATTCATAAAAGTAACTCATTGCTTAACCATTTATTTGATCTTATTGGGTGCATTCACTTTGTTACATGTTTTGCCTAGTTTGCATGATAAACGTCATTTACGGTTAAGAAAGTAACGCTATACAGAAAAAGAAGATATTATAAAATTAAGTTTAATGCACCTATTTCATTTTGGTTCCTGTGTTATTAATTTTTATGATAAATTTTCATGTCAGAGTGTAATAGGTGGCAGTAGTGGTGCAGAGGTATGGCCACTTTACCTCTTCATCCAAGTATTCTGGGGTCAAACCAAGCTAGCATTGATGGAATTTTTTCAAGTTTGGTTAAATGTGAAAGTGGCATGGTATTGTAGATACCGTAAAAGCTCGAATAAGGGCCCGGGCAGTAGTTTTATTTTAGACCTCTACTCCCCGGGCGCTTATTCGATACAGGCGGTTATTTCATTTTGGACTTTTTCCCCTTGATTGCTTCGGTTCGTTGGTGCCATTTCGAAGTTTGTTTACGAAAAATCTATTCGAGATTTAATCGAAAATTGATTCGATTAATGGAAGTATGTTCGAGAGATTCGTGGAAATTCTTGTTCAAGGGATTAGTTTATGGAGATTCGATTGGTATGTTTGGAATCAGATATGATATTGCACTTATATATGTAGATATATGGTAGTAAGAAACGAATCATGTATGGCACGAAAAACAAACGAAATCCATATGTATGGTCCCAAATAGGCGCTCGGGGCACCTATCCGAGACCCGGACGCATATTCGAGACGGGCGGTTATTAACTTTTACGCTTGGTCCCTTCGGGGCCTATTTGGCCCGGACGGCTAATCGGGCTTTTACGGTATTAATTGTGTATTTGGAATATAGAGATTCGCATTAGATTATGATATATGAAATATACCTTAACTTATACCTGTGATGTTCTCTATGTACTTTAAACAATATATTCTCGTAATTGTTGTAAGTCCTAACAAAGGTTTGGTTCCCTAATTAAACCCACATGTAGGGTTTAATTTTCTATGTCTCTGATGCTCAACAATGAAACATCATAGGTATAAGTAAAATTTCTTTCCCTCAACAATGACTCGTCGCTTCACAACTCGTCATTGTCGTTGGGAACCCTCTTCCATTCTATGTATTAACCGATACTGAATCTTCAGGCACAAGACATACAAATTAGCATAAGTTAAGTTGATATTTAATTTTACGTGTTGGGGATTTCTATACATCATATATCCACGAAAAACTCCCATTATTCCCCCAGAAAAATCCTCCCTTCTTATTTCTCGGTTGATCCATAGCACACATTGTAGTGACTCGAGTGGTCCATGTGATGTTGACAGTCACACGTGAAAGGTTTGAGCTCGAAGCATTTTCATGGAGTGGATGCGAGTTGTGTGGGCGTAATCTACAAGTAAGAAGGGAGGTAGAAGTGGTTGGTGTGTGTGTGTGAATTCAGCTCTATAATCATGGCGTATGAGGTGGGTGGTGATGTTGTTTCCTCTATTTGGCCTGTGGGAAGCCATTGTTGATAACTGAGCAGGCTGGTTCTCCTATTTTTTTTTCCTTCCTCCTTTTCTTTTCTTCTTCTCTGCTTGTTGCAATTACTACCCTGCTGTTGGCAACACCAGTTTGGGAATCGATTTTTCATGGGTGAGAAGGAGAATTTGTTGATGGTGGTTCCGTTTTTCCTTTGTCTGGATGCGGTTGGATGAGTGGGGAATATAGGTTTTAGAAGGGTGAAAAATTTTTTCGAGAGGATTAAATGGACAGGAAAAAAGTTTGAAGTGGGGTAAAGGGTTATGTTGCTGCTTTTTTGTGTGTGGGAATTTTCCAGTGATGGGATTTGAGAAAAATTAGGAAGAACAAAGTTGATGTATAAATAATTGGTTGTAATGAGAAGAAGTCATGCTTTGTGGTTGGACAAATTTTATTTTGATCATATATGTAGCTTACATGTAATTATGTATAGGACTTACATAAGTTATTTTTGCTGTAAATAATTTTCCAAACCGTGAAGCACACTCAAAATCACTTTTTCTGCGAAAAGGCTGTTAGGTGAAAAGAGAACCTTAATGGCACTGATATTAAAAATTAAAACAGGTCTAAACCTAACGATCCATTAAAAATAAACCAATGCCAAAAGAAATAACAGCAAAAATTCAGCAAAATGAAACTAATTTTTTTTAGTTGGAGCCGTGAATTCTTAACAGTATAAACAATAAAAATATAAATTAGCAATATAAATTAGGCCATGTATTTACAGATTACTTAATACGTATTACATTGCTTAATTATAATTGGATTGTTATAATTTAAAAATAGTTTGACAGTTTTTGAATAAACTAGTATCAATAGAAAATTAATGATATTGTTTTTGTATTTTATCAGGAGTATGGCAGCCTTTGCTGGTATGTGCGATGGTGGGTCCGCGGATGATGGATGTCTGGCAGCTTCACGCGATGACACAACCATCAATGCCATGGACATTGTAAGTATTGAACAGTAATTTTGCAATAGTAAAAAGTTTCCTGTATGTAACAGGAAAAGCAGTGCTCTGTTTTTGCGAATGTAAACACAAAACAGGCTTTTTATTTGTGAGTGGAACTTCATTGCAGTTATTTAATTTCTGTGTAAATATTTGCTGCAGTGTTTGCACCGTACTACTGTAAAATAACTTTTTGAGGGTTTTGAGATTTTTTTTGGGTGTTGGTCGATCATATAGTGTCTTAACAAATTGTTTTGTAATTTTTTTTAGCCATGTTATTTTGCGTGTTTTAAATAATTTTTCTTTTTTTTTATTCCATGCAGGGCCAGAATCACATAAAGTAGAGCACATTCTCAGCACTAGTTGAGTAAGAAAATTTATTTCATTCTTACACAACTTATTTTAAAGTTTAATTGGTAACTTTAAATTGTAATGAAGTTTGTTTAATGTACTTAAGTCTATCCGAAAGGTTTTAAGTTAGTTTTACAAAAAATAAAAGTGTAGTTTGATTGTACAATTGAAGGTAGCTGAGAATTTTGTGATTCTGACCAATGCATAGAATTTTCCCCTAGGATTCTCTTTATTTCAGTGTATTTTTCACAAATCACTCAATTTAGGTTGAATACAGAAATTCACGACTCCAGATAAAAATCGTTAAATTGTGTGCCAATTATGCATCTCATTTATGTTAACCGAATTATTGGCCAAATTTATATGAATTTATTACAGCTGTGCAAAATTGTGCAAAATTATATATCTGTATGTTACTTTGCTGAGCAAACTATGTACACAGGGTTGACACACTGTGATCGTGCTATGTTGACATTAGGCTTTGTTTCCAAACAGCAGAATGAAGTAATTGGTGGTCTCTAAATTCATGAGTGATAAAAGGCGAAGGTGTACGCAGAATATTTGACCTGACTGCCTAATTTGCATTCATGAATATCTAATGCAATTTGTGGAAATTGTGGAAATAGAATTTTTAGTCCATTTAATTTAGGCGTGAGTCAGATGAAGTGTAAATGCAATTACGTAGTAAAGTGGAGGCTGAAGTTTGCGGGGAGATAGAAATAGAATTTTAAAAAATTATTCTTTTGGTTATTTTTTTTTTGTTGTTTTTCTTTTTTCTTCCGGTGGCTTTTTTCTGCTTGGTGTTCTTAAATTTTCTTTTTTGCAATTTCGCCTAAGCCAAGAAGTAAATGGCTTGAAAGTAGAATTTTAAAGTTGTATTAAAGCTGCTGTTATTGAAGCCAGATTTCAAGTAGAGTTTGTTAAAGATGGTGCAAGAGGTTTTAATTAGTGCCAGGGAATGTAAGGAATTTTATAGTTTGGGACATTTTTGTTCTTTTTGTAAGTAATCTTTCTGAGTAACAAATTCATTGGCTCGTTGATAAAAAATATAATTCAAAGCCATTGTCATTTGACTATTTACTATAGAAAGATTAATATCCACAACAGATGGTCATGGAAAAATTGCACGCTTAAATTACATATGTACAGCTTGTGTCATTGCAAAAGCTTTTATAAATGTTTTGTTAAAGAATTTTAAAAGTTGCTGTAGAATCATGCAAGCATTTATTTTGAAAATTGCAATGACTGACGAGAAACTTCCTGGAATAATTATCTGAGATAATGTTTATAGAAGAACTCCTAAGCTGAACCATTTCTTGAACCTGTTTATGTTTGGTTTTAAAGGATGCTCAGTACAGTAGGAGATTGCTAGGTATTGATTTAAGTTCGGTTCAAAGGGAGTTCATCGAGTTTTAGAATAAATTATTTAAAAAAGGGTTTGGACATGTATGGAAAAATCTGTATAGTCTAAAGAACATAAGAACACATGCATCTAATAGAAAATTTACGGCACTGCTTGTATTGCAACATTTCACTCTGAATCATATACAGCAAAATCTGCATTGTTCAGTCATAGTAAAATATGGACAGCTGTAATATCCGGATGCTTATCAGCGGTCCCATTTAATATAATACAATGGTGAAACTGCTGTAATGTCCGGAGAGCTATCATGTGAAATCGAACATCTTTGGCTTGCCCTTTGATTTTCGCAGATTTCACTGTAGCAGTCTTTCACTGTAGCAGTCGTCCGCTGCCATTTATATCAAGATTTTGAATTTCTTACTTGGAAATCCTGTTTCTTAAGATTTTTTCATTGGTGGTTTTCTCCGGATTACAGTGAACTCCCTCTTAACCGGCCATACTGATATCCGGCCAACCCTCTTAACCGGCCAAAAATTGTGGGCCCGGGCCCACCTAATAATTTACCATATTAAAAAACCCCTCTTATCTGGGCAAAATTTAAAGTGCCTCCCTCTTAACCGGCCAAAAAAAGATAAATCTTCAATAAAAAAGAAAAATAATTCGTTTGAATAATGATTTTATTACAAAAATGAATGCTCTTTCCTCACCACCACCTTACCTGCACTTGTTTATGACTCTTACACCCCCAAGGTTAGAAAGAATAGCCTCTCTTCCTACTTTTGGGTTGTAGCTTGAAAACTGTAGGGTGGAAATAATTTTAAAATTGCACATGATTACTGTTAAAACCAAATCACACCATTTTTCTATACTGTATTATTTTTCTTTACATTTAATATCCAGACATTTAGTCAGTGGTTGGATATTAGTGAGTCTCCCTTTTATCTGGCCACCCTCATATCCGGGCACTTTTCTCAGGTCCCGCCTGTTGGAGTTTACGACATAATTAATATTATTGTAATAAGGCAATCACTAGAGCGCCTTTAGCGTTACCGCCCCTAGTGGCGAGATTTGTAAGTTCTTGTCAGAAAGTGTACTTAAGGCGTTACGCCGCCATTATTAAATACTTGTTATCTTAACGCTACAACCATCACGTGTCCGTGTCGTCCTTAATTCTAGCCGTAATTCACTTACTTCCAGCGTTCATTACAACAGGTTATGGGCCCAGCAGGTTTGTAAGCTGAATTTTCGGTTGAATTAAAGGCTTCCGAGCAAGATTTCAAACCGAATTCCGCCATTTCCGACCCGACGGTTACCGAAAACGTCACCCTGACGTCCGCCGTACCGTAAGCCGCGACATCCGGTCCACGCTACGTCTTAAGCCATCGTCTCCGGGAACGTATCTTACCGAAAATCGTCAATCCGTCCATTCCGAGAAGCAACATTTCATCCGGTAACGTTGAAACCCTGAACCGAATCTTCTGTCCTTAGCCGATAAGCCATTCACCATGGGAATGTTGGCTATGATGGCTTATGGATGTTTTACAGGTTTAATAGTGTCTTTGTTGCATTTTGAGCCCTAAGTGCTCCGTGTATATTTTGCTACCTAAATTGCTATTTCCACCTAATTGCCCATAAAAGGTATATAAGTGTTCCAATGCATCAATAAAGCACTGCACACTATGGAACTCTGGCCTTGGAGCTAATATAAGGAGTTCCATGGGTGCCACGTGGGTATAATAGGCTATATTGCAATTTTAAGTAATGATGCTACTTATTGTATATTGTATAACAATGTTTTAGCATCACTCCCATATAGAGTTTATATAATTTTAAGACAATGCAAAATTGCCCCTAAACCTGTGTTACACCTGAAAAGCATCATTTTTGCACATTTGCCCTAATAATTGTGAAATTGTCTTTAAATGCACATAATAATGTTTTAAAAGTGTTTCTTATGTCAAAATATTGTTGTAGCAATTATTAGAGCATTTTTAGCATCTTTTAGAGTTTTATGCATTGTAGAAACTCTCACCAGGTGGCAATCATTTCATGTAATTCGCCACAAAGTGTCTCTTGGAGCTCTTTTATGAATCACTATAATGGCTAATAAATTACTTGGATTTCAACTACTCAAGAGTGCGCATATGCTTATTCTGCTCTGGATCATTGGACACCGCCACACATCTCCTTCATTCTGACATGACACAGCCTCAAACCTTCAGAAATCGAGCCATCCACATCTAATCCACATCTAATCCATCTAGAGAACATCCTAGAAGGTGAAAAAGTTAAGATATTTGGCGTGGGATCGCATTATTTGCGACCTTAGCTAAGTTTTAGGATTTGCTATAGTGAAGTTTTTGCCTTAGGGTGTAATCTTTTGATCCTAGCACTCTAAAAGTGTTTCTTATCGATAGGAAAAGGTTTGCATCTCTAGGTTTTAGGGTGGATTCCCTGTAATTTACCTCAGATTAGCTTTTTTTCAGGGTCAAGGTGAGAGTGAAAATAAAGCCAGTTTGGTCCGACCGGTCTGTGACTTAAGGCACCTTAAGGTGAGAGTGAAAATAAAACCAAAGTTGGGTCCGAACGGTCCCTGAGTCCGTAGCAAAGGCATGCCTTAAGGCAATTGCTAATCGGCTTTTAAAGAAAAAAAAAACAAAGACAAAGATGGTGTGAAAAGAAAGGATAAAAGACAATTAGAAACGTGTTTTGAGTAGAGTTTTGTTTTATTGTTAATCAAATCTGTGTCTATCGGCAACCGGTACCTAACCCTAGTTTATCGGCAATGCCCTAAGGCGCCTTAAGGCAAATTGAAAATGGCGTTTAAAAAAATAAAATGGTGTGAAAAGGATGGATAAAAGGTTATCGAAATGTGTGTTCAGCATTGTTTATCCATCAGTAAAACTGTGTATATTGGCCGCCAAAGACTTTGTTAAAAAAAGCCATTGGCGTGCCATATCCTGCCTGCCTTTCCCCTTTGCCGCGCATACCCGTCCCCCGCGCGATAGTGGACCGCCCTGGTCCTAGCGGTCCGCCTGGTCCGCGTTTTAGCACACCCCGATTTTTCTGATCTCGTCTCTAGTAAAGTTTAGGGATCTCGTCTTCTCATCTCCATCATCCACAACTATTTCAATATCGTCTCGTCCTCGAATTCTATCGAGAAAAATTAAGAATTAATCGATATTTCTCGATCGATTTCAGTTAAGACAACATCGGTATTGTCTTGACATAAAATCTGGTTAAGAATCGATATCGCATGATCTCGAAATTTCGGAACACAAAAAAAAGCTGCGAAATCCTGTTTCATCTTGATACTTGGCAGAAGAATTAGTGTCTTGCAGACAGACGCCAGTGGCACTTCAATAGCATTCCATTGATGATGCTGACTAGAAGTGATTGATTGTTAAAGCCTGTTGTCGATTGGCCAATGAGGACATTTGTTACATCACAGAATGCCAGCTGTTCAGTCTGGTGACCGTATTGTGAATGAATCTCCGCGCTCGAAGACCCAATATATCAAGTCCAAACGAATCTTCGGATAGGTTCACACTAGGACATAACTTACGCTTCGAACAACGGTACCGTTCAATCTTTAAGTTAATCAATGCTGAACGTTGTTAAAGGCGCACGTTATGCCTTCAATTTCGCAAACTGACGGAACCCTTAAATATGCATAGAATCCATACCGTCCGCAAACTACAAAATAAATTTTTCAATTCCCATTTCTCAAATTTAATAATTCACTTATCCACTCTCCATCTCCGTCCGCACACCGCCAACTTTATCATTTTCGCACCCCCATCACCGCACAAAGCCCCCAAAATTTCAATCTATCTATTCTCCAAATCTCCTCCAACAAAACCCTTTTTCCCTCGCACCCTAATATCCTGCAAGATAGCACCCTTTACCATCAAACCATCCATCCCCTTCCTAAACTCCAAGCCCTTTGGCCGCTCGGTAACGTCCCTTTGATAAGGTCCTTTTCAAACCCAATTCCCTTCCAAATCTCCCCCTTTTAACTAACCAAACTCTCTCCTTTAACCATACATAACATCATCTCCCAGACAAAGAAAATAGAAAGAAAAAAATTCAATAACATTTATCAATCCCAAAAGGATAATACAATGGCCATTCTTGGAAAACAAGCCGTCAACAATGGGCTCCAACCACGAAAACAACACAATTTCAGCTCCCCCAGCATTGCATCTACTTTACCAAATTTGCAGTCTCGGAACATAAGAAAACAGGAAAGCATTTTCTCTCTCTTCTCTTCTCTTTTCCTCCTTCCCTTACTACACACAGAGGAAACTCCATTAGCAATAATGATGAAAAGACTCGGCTCAGCAAAAGGAGGAGGATCAGAAGGACATGAGAAGTATAAACATGTCAGAACAGCGAGGAAGTTAAGCACAAAGATGCAGCCCCGGTAATGTCTTTGGGAAAGATTCCAGTGTGCAAAAGGGAAAATGTGACAAATCTAGTGAACACACCCTGCAGTTGAGGCGAACATGTTATCACGAGGACAACACACATTCTTCCGTTTCACTAATTTTCATATACAAAAACAAGTGTTGATTAATTTTCGGCGCGCCGGCGCAATTGCGCGGAAATGATCCTTCTGGTTTTTAATTTTTTTCTTTTCGAGACTCGGATTTATTTGAATGAGGTTTGTGATTTTTCTAGAGGTGTTGTTTTGCTATTTGCCTATAATTGTCATGTCACTTACGGTTTCGGTGATCGCGTCAAGCAAAATTTACGAAACACCGAATTTCACTGATCCGTCGACGGATCACCGAACGGTCAATTTTGCTGATCCGTCATAACATACAAAAACAAGTGTTAGTTTTCGGACCGCTTGCGCAATTGCGTGGAAATAATCCCTCTGGTTTTTTAATTTTTTCTTTTTGAAACTCAGATTTATTTGAATAAGATCTGTGATTTTTTTTTGAGGTGTTGTTTTATGGGGGGATGATGAGATGAGATGAAGGATGGGTAGTCTTTTTTTGAGGTTAAAGAATTGATTTTAGGTAAAAGGATATTTGGTACTAACTGTTTATTTCAAATGTGTTGAATGTATGTTTTAATGATTTTCCCTTGTTGATAATTCATGACATTTCAAAACAAGTTATCAGATGTAATACCACAATGGATAAAAAAATTACCAATAATTCTGGCTGATGAGTGGTGTTATCCATCTAACAATTCAGATAATTCAAAACATTCAAAAGGTTTCAGTGCCGATAAAACTGATCCAAAAACTTCCAGAACGATTGAAAAATTGAAT
>JAQGBF010000253.1:0-10236 GCA_034698245.1 Schendyla nemorensis | reverse complement strand
CGAGCAAACCATTTCTTGCATTGCGTGCAATATTTGTTACCGCTCCCAAGCATTACAACTTTGCTCCATGTCGCTTAGGACTTCAGCTGTGAAAAGAAGAGACATTTGAAATTAATTTAGTGAAGAGGACCTTGTTTTTTCGGTAGTAGTTCATTTTGTATGCATATCTTTATGTTAAGGATATGAAGGTGTTTGGAGTGAAGTGTTATTAAATTTTATTTATGCCCTCTAATCCAGACATAAATGGCTTTTACGTCCGGACTAAAGGGCCCTGTCTGATCATTATGATTTTATTTAGGCCCTCTAGTCCAGACATAAATGGCTTTTACGTCCGGACTAAAGGGCCCTGTCTTAGGATTATATTTAGGCCCTCTAGTCCAGACATAAATGGCTTTTACGTCCGGCCCTGTTGCATCATTTAAATTTATTTATGCCCTCTGCTAGTCCGGAACATAATATCATTTGCGATTGGACTAAAGGGCTCTCTCTTTTCGCATTTTTTTTACCTCTAAATTTTATCACCTAATAAGAATCCCGAACGTCATAATTTGAAAGTTTTTCTAAAATATTTAGTATGCCAGAAACAATTGTTAATTAGAATTTTATAAGTTGACAGTTTACTAAAACAGAAATAAATAAAGATCATACTCTTTAAACTGAAATTTCTTGCTCCCCTATTTTGTTGTGATGCCTTACTGCAGTAAATAACAACCAGGGAGGAAAAAGTTGCAGTTTAAAAAACGGTTCTTCTATATATTTTAATTTCAGTGAACTGTCAATTTCAAAAATTATAAAGACATTTCTTGATGTGATTTTACAGGTTTTGTAACAACTTTCTGAATATTCCTTTATGGAATTGAATGACAATGGAAATGGATTACAGGTGAAAGGTTTTATGGCCAATGGATTGCCAATGCCCCATTATATGTAATTAACTCATAGATATATTTGCCCATTTAAAAATTATTTCATGTCATATGGGACATTTTGTACTGAACACATTTTCATGTATATTTATAAAATCTCGTAACACATATCACTAAACTTGTGAATAAACAAAAAGCGTTATGCTCCAATAATTTTCTTTATGCCAATTATTGCTGAAGAAAAATATTATACAGTAATAAAAAAAACTATATGGCAATGGTTTTGATGGCGACAACAAAATTTTTACCATTTCATCGAAATAATTGCTTACTCATATTATTAAAAAAAATCACATTTTTTTCTCACTGCTAAATGAGACCCAAGTAATAAAAAAGTAAACTCATCACATTGCTTCCTGACGAAATAAATTATTTTAAGGAAAATAAATCACAGATAAAAAAAAAAGTAAAAAATACCTTCTCTTTCAGCGCAGCTATAACTCTCAGTTTCGCGCCCAGCAATATGCGGTTTTCACTAAAAGCCAGAAATGAACACCATATAAGGGAAATGTTGCTTTAAGAATACAAATGTCCATGGCTCTTTTTCAAGCATGAAATATACCAATATTATTACAATTTATTCATTGCGAATTTACTGCCGAGCATAGTATGGGAAGGCTATACTTATTTATTTTCCGTTTCTCCTGCCGTCTCACCCTTTAGACATAACTTGGCGCGCTTCACCATTTTTTGCTCTGGCGCGGAACGTAAACACACACGCTGTCTGTTACTTTCAGCAGGTTTGTTCGCCTTTGAGAAGCAGCAATACGGTATATCTTTATCGATTAAGTGTACAGCCATAATATGCTAGCATAAAGTGCAGATAACAGATCAAAATATAAGCTGAGAGATGGCTGAAGAGGGCTGAAAGATCGTAACCTGGTTTGATGATGGACGGCCATTTTCAGTCATGATTTATTGCCCTTGCCATTAAAATAGAAAATAGATACCACCGTTTAGCATCGTTTTCTAAGTGACGACAGAATGTGTATTATTGTCTTGGTAGGAAATAAGAAAGTTTTTTTTGCATTAGGACATTATTTATAAAACACGGAAGCTGGTATACTCTTAACATTTTACATTTTATGTTACATTTTATTTTTAATTATCTACAAATAAGCCACCAATCAGACCTGCTAATCGTATGCCAAAATTTTCCTTGCTCAAGAAAGATTTTGAGTCTTAAAAAAAAGTTTTTTTCGGCCACTAGGTGATGGTTTCATTCCTGTAATTCCCTGCATTTTGTTTTTTTATTTGCAACCATAATTATAATAAAAATTGAATTAAAAAATAGTTTCTCAAAGAATACGCTTTATTTAAAACCAACAAATAAGGTTTATCGAGAGATTTGTAGTGAGAATAAGAAAATAATTATATGAATAAGAATTAAAAAACTATGCCTTATTATTATTCAATATATACTGTTATTTATATAATCTTCTATTTATTACATAGTGTACAAATATGCCCAAAGGTTCGAAAGGACTAAGCGATTCACAGATAGCAGCCGAAGCTGGCCGAGAAGATGCTATAGAAGAAACGTTGGAGAATCCAAAGTCTCCGGAACAGAAGAGACCGAGAATGTCATGGTCATTAACAACAGAAGTGCCTAATGTGAATATTGGTCCAGAAGTTTATTAAGCTTTATATATTATTACGCAGGTTGAGTTTCATGCTGAGGATTGTTGTGTATTAATGTGTAATGTTCTGATAATTTGTGCAAATTATACTATATGATAATGACAATTTTCTAGACATGCTTGTTTGATGAAAAAATAAGTTGCTGTATTATGATAATACAGCAGTTTATTTTAATATAATTTTGCATCAGCCTACATGTGCTCAGCTGATAAGGTTTTTGTAAAAGAAGTGGGCGCTAAAAGTAGCAGCATACAAATTTTCAAAAGCATGTATAAAATAATACAGTGGAACTTGATTATAACAATGGACTAGAGATGAGGTCTGTTTTTACCAAACCTCGGTTATAACGATCTTAGATTGTTATAACAATTCAATCATATGTTTGTTAAAACCCAGTTATGCCAAAAACCACAATGTCAGAAAGAAATTGAATCTTTAAAGTCTATTTATTAAAGACTTACACAATTTCACTTAGGTTTGAGTCCCCACCAGTTTTTCTAATTTTTTTTCCTTCTCCCATTGTCATTTATTTTTCTTTTTATTATTTCCACCTTGGTTATAACGTACTTTTAGAATAGTGGTTCATTATAACCGAGGTTAGTTATACCAGGGATTCGTTATTACCGAGTTTCACTGCATATCCTGCCACTAATGAAAGACTTTGTTTAAGAAAAAAGAATAGTTCACATATGCACACATTTCGGACTATTTGGCAAATTATTACAGAATTTTATCATAATTTCGTATTTTCTATTCTTTATTTACAAGCGTATGGGAATTTGTTTCTTTATTGTATGTGTATGTATAATCTAAATATATGTATGCATATTTCATGTTTTTCATCTGTACACAGCCTCTCGTACTTATGCAGAAACTAGATATTCCACAATCGTGGGACCTGACACAGGTATTATTCTTTCAGTTATACAGTGTGTGTAGTTGTAGTATAGACATTTTACGTTACAGTGTAGTTTTAGAACAAAAAAACTCATACGGACCTTCAAGAATGCATTGTATGTACTCCATGCGCAATTTCAAGTGTTAACGTTTCAGAATATTTTTTTTATCCAAAGCAATGCATATCTAAGATCATCATTCCTTCTGTACTTTTTAGCGCTCGCATTAAACAATATGCTCCAATATGTCCCTATTTATTTTTTAATTCTCTCTTCAGAACCAGATCCATGTGAGGAATTATGCGGAAGACGAAACAAGCGTTACTTACAGTTTGGGTATAACGGTAAGGACATTATTTCCTATAACCTGGAAAACAAAATTAATACTAAAACTGTTATTTACAGGAAAAACCAATGACGGGAAAAATTGCATGCTCACCACCAGAAAAGAAAAAAAAGCAAGGGAGACCACGAGGGAGACCACGAGGAAGCCAAAACAGGAGGGTAATGAACATGCATCAATCACTATTCAAATTACTTAAAGAAATTATAACTGGCAGATTGCTACTGCACGTGCAATTTCACCGACTACAGTCGACAAAAATTCTTGGCATCTCCGATCGAAAAAGACTGCTGTTCATGATGGGGCCAACTCCGCTGGAAGACGTAGATCATCTAATGCCCCAACTTATGTTGTACCATCCCGTACGACGAGATCCGGAACAAATGATGCTAACTCTGGCCCATCCCAATCCAAAAGATCAGGGGAAAATACAGATCATCGCTCATCTTCTAATCGTGGCGGCCCTCGGAGATACAGTACTACCAACATCACATCCACCCCGACAAATACACCCCAAGTAAGTACTAATGATGGCCCATCAAGTGCAGTTGTAGCCATTAGTATGCAGAACATCGCATCAACTTCCAAGGTTACTCCACCACCAAGTAACCGGTACGGTCCACAGACATCTGGCACTTTACCGTCGACATCTCAGGAAAAGCCATATCGTCCACCAGCATCTGGCACTCCAGCATCGACATCTGATCAGGAAAGGCCATTGCGTCTACCACCAAGTAATGGTCCACCGACATCTGGCACTGCAGCGTTGACATCTCAAGAAAAGCCATATCGTCCACCAGCATCAAGCACTCCAGCGTCGACATCTGATCAGGAAAGGCCATTGCGTCCACCACCAAGTAATGGTCTACCGACATCTGGCACTGCAGCGTTGACTTCTGATCAGGAAAGGCCATTGCGTCCACCACCAAGTAATGGTCCACCGACATCGACACTCGAAGGGGTATTCCATACACTGGCTGCAGGGTCTTCAGCAACAGAGGAAAGCCGCCCTTCAGCATTCCGTACTGTAGGACGGTCTTCGACTTATGAGGAAAATGAACTACCAACTAAACCACCACAGGCACATTCTACTAGTGTTTCTTATGCAGAATATTCGATGGAGGAAGCGTTAGATCTCAGTGGTTCTTCCAATGAACAATCCAAAAAAGACGCTGCAGTTGAAGAGGGCAACCTCGGTGGATCTGGTGCTGCAGTTGAAGAGGGCAACCTCGGTGGATCTGGTGCTACTGATGAACAATTAGGAATAACCAATGCAGTTGAAGAGGTCGACCTCGGTGGATCTGATGCTGATGATGATCAATTAGATGCAACCAATAGAGATGAAGCGCTCGACTGCGATGGATCTGGCGGTGCTAATGATGAACAATCAGGAGCAACCTATGCAGCTGAAGACTTAGACCTCAGTAGATGTGGCAATGGCTCTAATAAACAATCAGGAGCAACCTATGCAGCTGAAGACTTAGACCTCAGTAGATGTGGCAGTGGCTCTAATAAACAATCAGGAACAACCGCCGAAGCTCAAGAAGTTGTACTCGTCGGTGGATGGGCTGGTGGTAAGCAGTATTTACCAAGAGCTTCAGAAAAGGAGTTCGACTACTACTCTAAAAAATTGGTAAGAATTAGGTAAAATCATTATAGTGAATTGTTTCGATAAATTTTTTCATAATTCTGGAAGGCTGCAACCATTGCGAGGAATAATTTAAAGTTCGCCAGGAAAGATGCAACCCGCCGTCCTGTGGAGACTGATGAGCATGATGAGAACAGCGCAACATACGATGATGATGCAGCTGAGCGGCATTCTGATGATGATAAGCGAGATAAAGATTATCACGTTTCGGATGATGATGATGTTTCTGATGACGATTATAGCGCCAGTGCAGACGATGATAGTGAGGCCGAATACGCTCCAAAAAAGACTAAAAATGTCAAAAAGCAAAACCGTCGGCCTCAGACCGTTGTTAAAGATAGTTTCTATCCGAACACCCGACGAGCTGTGTCTGCATCACTTCTGAGTAATGATGAGGCAAATGCTTCCCAAGAAGGCGATGAAAGGGCAACAAGAAATGCAAGTGGTTATAGCGGGAATACTACTGGAAATGCAACCAGGCATGCAAGTGATTACAACAGAAATTTGACTGCAAATGCAAGCAGGAATGTAAGTACTCTTAAACCAACTTATACACTATCCAATCCAATAATACTGTTCTCTGTAGCAGGATGGAAATAATTCAGGGACTGACTCGCATACACATGGTGGTAGTAGTGCAACTTCTGGTAGTAATTTGTATGTAAGTATTTTATCTACAAATTTGCCTTAATCCATCAAGACTGGTATCATTTCCTTACTATATTAGTATTGTTATTTTCTTACAAAATTAAACAGTTATTAAAACGGGCAAAAAAGACAAGATCTAAACGACAGATGCTTACTGATCCAAGTAATGACCGACCATCACAAACAAGAGGGCCTCATTCGGTACCAATGGGATCAAATGTAACCTCATGTTCATTTTACTTAATTAGGTGTGAACACTCATTTCATTACTTTTATAAATTATATTAGGCATCAAGCTCATCGTTTTCGCCTGTTGTGATTGGAACGCCTAATGCACCAAACAATCGTGCCGCGTCACCTGTGCGGGACCGAACACCACAAACAAGAAGGCCTTATTCGGTACCAATGGGATCAAATGTAACCTCATGTTCATTTTACTTAATTAGGTGTGAACATACTCATTTCATTACTTTTATAAATTTTATTTAGTCATCAAGCTCATCGTTTTCGCCTGTGGTGATTGAAACGCCTAATGCACCCAACAATCGTGCCACGTCACCTGTGCGGTCCCAAGAAGCAGGTAATGCTGTTCCGCAATCACCCACAAGCACTTCCTCAACAGTGCGGTTGCCAACGCCTAATTCACTAGACAGTCATTCCTCGACGCCTGTTCGTGTACCAACGCCTGAACCAAAAGACAGAAGCAGCACAGCAACGGTACGTTGAGATACAGGCATGTCTTTGTATTGTTTTTCAAAATTGCATAATTACTTTTTAGCCACAATTTCGTCCACCAAGATGTTCCACACCTACTAATACATCCAACTGGGAAGAAAGGATTGACAGGTTTTCCAGCATTAGACGATCCTCTTCAGAAATTAATGTACTACATTGCATAGATGCAACCCATATAGTTTTTCATTTTGAATGCATATGTGCATATGTTTCAGGAGGAAGAAGATTGGGATCAACCATCTACCTCTAATATCCCATTTGCAAACCAACAGGCTAGTGGCAACCGTAGGGCACAACGAAGCGATGATAGTGATGATTATTATGATGATGAGGATTTGAGAGCACAGGTGGCTGTAAGTAAATCATTATTTATGCTGGTGTAGAAATAACGAGATAATTATATTTTTAACTTACTAAACCTGGCCTATGATTAATAATAAAAATTATTAATAATTTGCCACACTGCCACAAATAACAAGTATAAAATTAGATTTTATTCGGAGTAAGCCGCAACATGGGAGGTGAAGTGCATAGTGAAACAAATTTTTTTTTGTGGTATTGCATTCTTTCCTTGTAATATTAAGCAGCAGCTACATGATTTTAGCCTTCTAAATATTTATTATGAAAAACACAGTCACTGCTCCTGCATAATTCTACTTTTTTTCATAGGCTATTTCTGCTGGGGTGGAAGAAATTAGAAAGGAGTTAAAAGCTCAAAGACAAAATTCTAAGAAACCTCGACATGTTCCTGGATGCCAAGGAGGATGTGAAGTGGAACTCACTAGCGACAGTGAGTCTGAAGGTGAAGTGATCGTTAGCGTAACAGGAAAGAAGAGGAAGGTGAAGATTCCACCAAATGTCTCGGTAATTCACACTTATATAACAACACAATATGCTCATATATCTTTCATTCCTAAAAAAATTGCATTTTATTAATAACAGAAAGTCGTCAGAAAAGCATACAAGAAACACGCGGAAAAATGGTCATTTGGACAACAAAAGAAGTAAGAACAAAAATAATTGAGAAAGTCTATTCACATATATGTTAACATGTTATTCCCAAAATGATTAGCCACAGGTCACGGTGTAATAAAGCTGTGACGGAACACCTTAAGGAAGCTGCCATGGGTGCAGTTCATGACTGTCAACAATGGAAGTATATAAATAGTAAGTGGTGTAACTTTATTTTGGTATACACATAATACGCACAACAAATAAAATCTTTACTATGTTGATCGTGGCATACAGATCAGTAATTTATTAAAAATTATAGTAACAAGCATGATGTTTTATCATTTAGAAGCCATCAAGCGATACTACCTATCTCAGAGAGAAAGGGCTTGTCGTTCCGAAGAAAGCATTGAACGCAGACAGGTTTCCACCAAAGCATATAGCAGAAAATATTTCAGTAAGTAATACAATAAATAAATGGTATATCACCCATATGCACATCATTTTAAAATAAATTCATATAATTTTGCAGAAGCAATTCGACGACTAGAAGCACTCGATGCATCTTCTTACACAGAAGAAGAAAAAGCAAATATAAAACGTTATGTCCGGGAAGTTCATCTCATGAGCTCGGACGACGAGGAAGGTGTTGGTGGAGACAAAAAGTTCATTGTTAGGAAATACGCGTACAGAAGCAAGAAGTGGCAGGACATCTTAGATGAGCTTGACGACCTCGCAATCGTAATCGAGCCTGAACGATCAGCGGCACTCCGAAGACCTCGTGTGCCAGGGGAGCTATCACATAAGCCACCACCAAAAGATATTCTGGATAAGAACAGTTGGATAGTGGACGCAGATTACGTTTGGCCAGACGATGGTGGCGCAGAATAAGCTAACTTGTGATTTTTTTTATACTTTAAGTGAAAATGTTTCTAAACGAAATAGTGGACTTTATAGAAACAAAGCTGTGATTTTTAATTTATGTTTTTTATAATTTTACAATTCTTTTACCAGAGATATTGGTAAAAGTGTTGCTGTGATACCTGTTTTTTTATACCTTAAGTGAAAATATTTCAAAACGTAATAGTGGACTTTATGGAAACAAAGCTGTGATTTTAATTTTGTGTTTGTTATAATTTTACAATTCTTTTTACCAGAGATATTGGTAAAAGTCTTTCTGTGATACCTATACTTTTCATTTCTTTAATACTGTGTGCTTCTTTTGGTATATTCCATTATTTTCATTTCGCATTTTTGTGATTGTGTTGTGTTCTGAAAAAACAAACCTCCGTCATTACTTTCGAGTAAATTTAAGTGTTTTTAACTGTAAGTTTTTTTACTAATTAATGTTAAGACTTAAAAACTAAAATAATAAGCCTTCATTTTTTTGTAATAATTTATTACTGTCATTACTTCCAAAAAGTATTACTGTATATACTTCATTTGAAATTGTGGCTTTTTTATATTAATATTTTTGCCATTAACAGGATTAAAGGTTTCTATTTTAAAACTTACATTCATTTTCAGTTTATTCCTTCGTTAAGAAAACATGCAATGTACATGCAAGGTACACTACACCTTCCCTTTTTTGGACATACAATATTTATAAGAATATTACAGCATCCATATTGTACAGTACAAGTACCAAAGTTTATGTAGTCCTATATTCTGCAAAGAAAAAAGCCTCAATTCTAAAAGCTGATTTACCAGTTTTGTTAACGAACGAACATAAGGATTCCTACTAGAGTTAAGCAGACGTAGTCAAATATATGACCATTTTTTCTTTAGGACCATCACAGCAATATGAAAAGAAAAGATTTTGTTTGGGCATTATTTCGTTTATCTGTTGTTCAACTTCAACTTAATTAACCTTTACGCAAACCTATTCTTTGTATGCCAAATGGATTGATACAAAAGTCTTTAAAATTTAGCTACAATTTAACAATACCGCATACATATTATGTTTTTGCTTGAGAGCAGGCTGAAACTTTGAACCTTCACATTGCTGTGGCCTTTAGTTAGTTTTCTTTGTTCTAACTTCAATTGCAACAGCTGGATTCAACCTTTAGAAAAGTGCCAACCTAGTTACGCTCGCAGACAGATTCAGGCAAAGTGCATAATTATCTTATGAGAACCACAATGAATTCGCATAAAGACGAACAATAAGAAAATTAGAAAGATCGAGTTCAGGTGTTCAGCTGATTAGCTTTCATGCCAAAACAGTAAGCAAGAAGGCAAAACATTGAGGTCGGTAGCAAATTTGGGAAGACCCTTGTGGCAACTGGCAATTACTGCCTGTAGCAATTTGTTTCTTACTGGTTATGGGAAATTATGCTTGAAACCTCTATTACCAATATATTTGCTATCCCATAAGCATCACACAAAATCGAATTGTGGCCTCACTATAGGCTGCGTGGTTGGTAAAATCTGTAGGATTAGATGTGTTTT
>JAQGBF010000252.1:0-10246 GCA_034698245.1 Schendyla nemorensis | reverse complement strand
CAATGATCATTGCGTGATTTGCTGATCTTGGAAGATATGAAAACTTGGTAAATAATCAGGCAATAGATGGAATTTCTTTCACTAGAATCAAATTACTTAGCTTATGGTTGCAATAAACACCATTGCTGTCCTGAGTTCGATACTGCTCCATCGTTTATCGAAAGTTTTGACTACATACATGATCATGAGTTCGCGTAAAGTGCTTAGCTATCTAGGAACATTCAGATACACTATAAAAACTATAGGAGGCTACGTAACTGAGAACTATGGGCGGACTATTCTATATGGGCACTACAGGAAATGGACTATATAGAAGCACCATAGCAGGACTAGACACTAAAGCTATAGAGCAGCACTATAGTATATAGTTGCTATATGTGCACGACGCAGCTGGATGAGCAATAGGATGACTTGTACTTCTTACTTATACAGTTAGTTATCGGTATAGAGGAAGATCACTGAACCCAAATGGTCATTTCTTTAAACCCTAAATCTGTCTCTCTCTTATACCGCACATCCTGACTAATTGGACCGCCACAGATCCGAGCCCAACGATACCCAGCGCAAAGGGCATCACGGCCGCACCAAAGTGGAATGGCAACAGAAATCGCGTCCAACTGTCCTTCCAACTCCCCAGAGCCCCCCGCGCGAGTGATGAACAGGGCTGCCCCTATTACCCCCGCCACGAGGAGGGGGTGTCGCGATGGTCCCCGGGGGAAGCCTCTGGTCCAGTCTGCGGTGCCATTCGGACATTTGGGTTCAAACGGCGCGGCGTTTCTGTTGCAAGAGAATTGTGTGCAATGGTTATGGCTCCCCGGAGGGCCCTCCTCCGGACCACCCACAGCCGTAAATACGCTCGACGTTTGTCAGATACTACAGCAAGCAAACTTTATTTTTTTTTCTCCTCTCTTCTCTTCTCCTTCATCTTCTGGCAAGAATCAACTTCACACTAATTGTGTGTGTGAAGGGTAACAAAAGGCTTTTGATGAATCTGGAGAAGAAGGAAGGAGACGGAAGAGGAGATTCTGAATCAGCAACCGAGGCTATACCTAACGACCAAGTTCACACAAGGGACTCCGCAAACCCCAACTTCCAACAAGGAGAATCTAAACTCAAAAAAAAAAAGAAAAGAAAAAGCTGCTTTCCACCCACCGCATCAATTAAAGTGATCGAACAAAAGAAAAGAAAAGTAAAGAAAGGTAAAAAGAAAAAGAAAAAATTGAAAAAGAAAATGGAAGAGTTGCGCTTAATGCTCCTTGGTGTGCGATCGTTAGTTGGAAATAAATTCCAATTGAACCAACGGAGGGAAAAAATCCCCTGGAATAACCCTTTGCGTCCAAGGTAATAAATTACGGATTGTGTCTAAGGCGTGCAAATCGATACTACAATGCAATAAATGTTAGTGCCGCACTTGCGATTGTGGAAAAGAAAAGCACACAAAAATAAATCACAATTTAGAACCTACGTTTGACGTTTAATTGGAAGACATTGCTTTCTCCTTCTCCTTCGGTGTTGATTGCTATACAGGTATACGGTCCAATGTGTTCCTTCTTCACCGACTGAATCACCAAAGACTGATTGCTGATTATGATTCCCGCACTCATATTATTCAATAAATATTTATTCTGCCAAAAAAAAATTCAATAATGATTTTGCGAAAACAAAATTGAATTTACCCCGTGGTAAGTAAGTCAACCGTTTTATTTTTAAACCGGTCATAAAAAAACAAGGTTTATTTAGTTTCGCTTCAATTTAACCGCAAATTAAACGCTTTGAAAAAAAATTGCACCGACCGACCGAGCAAAAACAAAGTCGAGTTTAATGGTCGTTGCTCGCCACAAAATTAACGGAGCATTCTATCAAAGGCATTAAAGTACACTTTGATGGGAAGAACACGTGTCCCCTTTCCCTCCATCTCTCCTTCCA
The DNA here is from genome assembly GCA_034698245.1 of Schendyla nemorensis. Taxonomy (NCBI): domain Eukaryota; kingdom Metazoa; phylum Arthropoda; class Chilopoda; order Geophilomorpha; family Schendylidae; genus Schendyla; species Schendyla nemorensis. Next base: position 8,320 of record JAQGBF010000252.1, on the reverse strand, counting down.
TCCTCCAACGGCCTCCACGTCTCCCCTTACGTCAATTAAGTTGACCAATAGTGGCTTCAGATAAAGCCCGAGTCTCTTTATTTTTCTGAAGAAAGAAGCCAAACAAGTTGACTGCTCATTGATTACTACAAAATGAGCTCAATTGAAGCGAAGAGAGAGTAGAGCGAAAAAAAAAGGAAAATCCTAAATGCATTGTTCTGAACAAGGCTCTGGAGATGTCGTTGTTAGTTGTTTACTCCGTAGGTACCAAATTCTAAATTTACAAAAAAATTGAAGTGTGGTAAACTCCATTTATAATTCTCTGTAATTTAATTTGCGCGTTGCAGGGAAGTCCAACGTATGACAAGTTGGCTGTAAAGGATGGAGGCAAAAATAAAAAGCAAAACAAGTTGTGACAGACAAACAGGACTGCAGAACTATAAATTTCTGCCTTTTTGTTTGCTTTAGAGAAGGCTTTTGAAGCTGATGTTTGCTGAAAACTTGCTTCATGAATTTTTAACAGTGCCTTAAATGTCAGCATATATTAAACGAACTTCATTAATCCCACAGATAAATATCCGCAATATCAGCCGGAGGATAAGTAAATTAGAATTTGAATATTCTGCTCGCTTATATTTGGTTTGTTCATTTTTGACACGTCAGCGGCTTTAATCCGAGTGCGCCACAGTAAATGAATATTCTAAGTCTTTGGTGCGCGCTCGCCTAAGTCCGCTGATCATTTATGCATGCGGGCGAAAGAAAAAAAAAGGTCTATGTAGTGGAAGTGCCACCTTTAATAATGAATGTAGCCAAGCCAGAGGTTCCTTTTTAATTTTTTAATTGAAACAGTGTCGAGTTCATAAATTAATCATATTTTTCGAGTTGCAGCTCAGGCGCGCAAACAACAAGTTTTTACTCCTTTTGTTGTTATTTCGCTTCTTCGTGCATAAGTAAAAAGTATTTTTTGAAAAATGTTTTAATAACTTACCTGAAACTTCCACTCGACAGCGTGCACGAAAGGATTCGCAGCTACACGGCATTCAAAATAAACATCATCTCCATCACGAATGCTATCATTTTTCAGAGATCCGCCCAATTCCAGGCTGACAATTGGAATAACTGTAAAAATAAATAAATAAACACCCTTAGGCAATTTAAAGGCGATAAAACAAAACGACTGCCTAATTACAAGACCTAAGCAAAGGAGGGCAGGCGAGAAGAAAAAAAAACAATAAAAAGCTTGGGAAAAAAATTTGCAGGTGTGAGAAAGGAAAGAAAGAAAGAAATGGAAAGAAAAGTCAGGGAATAAAAGAGGTTCTTCTGCAGAGTTAATGGAGAGAGGGACGCGATGGATAAAATTAAGGCCACGCCTCATTTGCCGCGGATTTTTGCAAATTAAAACTGGAGCAAGGAGAGAAAAGAAAACCTTTTCCTTTTCCAAGACCAAATTAAGGAAAATAAAGCGAAAAAAAAAATACGGAGGTGATTTTCACAATTTTCTAGCCGTTTCCTTGATTGCAATCTAGTAAGCATAATTGGTGTTTCTCTTTTCTTTTCCAGCATTAGCCTCCTGTCATTATCTAATTCGCCCTCTTTGCCCTTAAAAACGCTCTAAAATTGCTTTAATCAAGTTTTCGTCTAAGTTTCGGAAAAAATAATGAAGGAAAAAAGTTTGTTCCCAGTAGTATCCATCAATTAAAAATTTCGAATTTTTTCATTTCGTACACCCCTTCTTTTTTTTTAAAGATGCTAAAATTGGATAAAGCTGTTCTCTGCCTTGCACGGAGTTTCACTCGTTGATAAATTGCTCCATCAATTTCCTTTTTCCATGGGGCAAATTGGAAAGGAATCAATCACCGGTGTATGTGTGTGGAAGGCACAGCGTCAGACTATCTTCGTTTTTCCTCTCGGGTTTTGGCACAATTATAAGTGGATTTGCGAGTTACTGCGATTGTGGGCTTTAATTTGGTCCATGAATAAATTACTTCTTAATTACAGAAAGTGCGGCCGCCAGAGGAACAGAAAAAAAATACGGACAAAAACAAGCGTAGCGAACAAACATGCCAGAAATTCAATTTAGACACTCCTAAGCCGCGCGGCTTAAAGAAAGAGAAAAGAGAATTTATATTTTTCGGCGATCTACTTACAGTAAATATCCAACGTCCATCCATCTTCTATTCCGCTTTTAAGTATGGCAGGATTTTCGGCTCGACATGACAAATGTTTGCCGTTGTCACCGCTCGTGGGGATGAAGGTGAGGACGCTGGTGGTGATGTTACCATCTGGCGTCGTCCCCTCCTCTGTATTTTTAAGCCTTTGGTCCCCCATCCACCAAGCCATTATTGGCAGAGGACGAGATCCCGATGATCGGCATTCTAATTCGTAGTGTCGTCCTGCTGATAACGAGCGGCGAGGTTCCATTATCTTAACGTCTAATGGCTTCACTGGAAGCAGAAAATGGAATTTTTTATTTCTTGGCATCGCTGCCTGCAAAACATAAAAGCGTTTAGGAGGAGATGTTATATTACAGCAGGTTTTAAAGCAAACAGAAAAAATGTTTCTCTAATTTCATATTCAATTCACAATTAATAAAGATAAAGGTAACCGACTTGCAAGAAAAAACAAAGCGAATTTTAGAAACAGACAAATTTAGAACATAGGAGAATACGGTGTGCTGTAGCGCAATTCATTAATTAAGGCCTAACGACCTATTCAAGGACACGACTTCTGGTATGAGCAAAATAAGGACTTAAATTTAGTATACTAAAATCAAAGCCCATACTTAAAAATTAAATCTATAGGCGCAATGTCTACAGTGAGTGCAAACCCTATATTATTTAAAGCAATGGCCATAAGCAATAACCTAAGTATAGCAAAAACTTGTTAGAGCTTTAAGTATAGGAGGCAAGCGTAGGAGCTAGATATGATAGCCTAAATACTAAATATAGAACAAAAGCAAACAGACTTAATTAAACAACTTTTTCATATTTATAACAATTCAACACTTAAATCATCAATTTTTCATGAGAAACCAAACTTTTAAGATCTAGAATTTTTTTTTAAATGTCTAGACATTACCAGAGATCATGATCTTTATCCTTATTCCTGCAGGTATAAGACATACTATATTAGGTCCAGACCTCTGCTAGAGAAATACAATATTTATTTCTAAGAAAGCAAGTTAATAATGTTTTAAATTTACCGAAACATCCTAGTATTATATCATGACCTCAACCGCAATCGCACATTTTTTTATTCCTTTCCTCCACAAAAAGAAATGCTCGGCGAAAGTATGGATGTATATAGCGTGGCGCAGACTTTTAATATAAATTTAAATGCAGGTGGAGTTGAGGTAAAGGGGGGAGACGGGCACGCAATCTCTCATTAAGGTTTAATAGTTTTCGAGATAGCAGCGCGCCCGAACCAGTCGTATAAAATTTTTAAAATCCCTCAGCTCCCACTCGGCAAGACTTAAATGAGGAACCACATCTTAGGAAACATCAACCAACGCCCAAGAAAAGAATTCCAGACGATAAAAAGAACAAAGGAGAAACTATACTCTCGTCTTCCATCCATTCTCTCCGTCTTTCAAAAACACAAACCTCAAACTAATGATTGATGCAAGCATCGAAATTTTATTTCTATTCTCGGCTCTCGCTGTCACATCAATTGCCCATACCTCAGAAATACATAAAAATCCAACCAACAACAAAAACATTCTCCCTCAAAACAACAACAACGAAAAAAAACAACAGCGGGGGAGAATATTTCTTTTCCCCCTGTTCATCATGGAAAATAAATTCATTGATCAATGACGGATGCTGTCTACTTCTTTTCTTTCTCCCCAAAAAACTCTGCTTCTGCCCTAAGAAGGAGCTGTTGTTTCTTTTTATTCCTTTTGCCCTCCTCCTTCGCAGGAACAAACGCCCTTCTGTTCTCGATCGATTGGCACGTCATAAATTCATGTTTTCTCTCCTCTGTATAAACGTCACTCTGGCGCACACAAGCAGCGCCGCTATATATTTTTTTCCACCCTTTTCCTTTCGCCCCTTTCTTTCTTCCCATACCATTCTACTTGGAATTAATTGGCACTGCCCGCAAAGGTGAAAGGGGAACACGAAGCTGGCCTCTCCTTCCGCCGAGGAATTCCGGCCATGCCACGCAATTAATCATCACGTGATCATCCTGCATCACTTCCCTTTGATAGTCAAACCGTCAACCGAATCTATTTCCAGCGTCATCCCATCCCATTCATTCCTTTTCAATGCCTCCCTTTTTCTTCTCTCCCGTCTTTATCTTCGTCTTCCTTCCCATTTTCATTAATTCGGATAATTCAAACACTGGAATGCACTTCTGTTTCCCAACAACTCGGAGAAAATAACTTTTCGAGTAATTTGTCACTAATTTAATGCAACCGGAGAGGAGCGGCACAAAGAATGCCTCCGCCGAATTAATTCCCATTATAAATTGCCATCTTTCCGAAATAACAAACATTTTTCAACTAATTCATATTTCAACCTCACGGCTACATATTTACGCGCTCTAGAAATTCCATTCCAACCAGACTAATAAATCCCAGAACGAAAATTCTTTTTCGCCCACCTACAAACAAACTAAACCACACGCATTTACCCCCCCTCTCCTCCATAAAAAAATACCGAAGCAGAAGGCGGGAAAAATTTCCCCTTCCCCCCACCTCCACAAATCACGAGTCCCGGGAGGACTTTTTGCTTGGTAATGCAGTATCATTCTTATCGCGTCCCCGGAGAGATGCACTCAAGCCACCGATGCAATTCACCACTACAAGAACTGCCTCTTCCCTCAACACACATACCTGGTTAGTAGATAAGAGACTTTGGAATTACCACCTCGGCTGCCTCGCAATCAAGGTGAGTGTGCATGCGTGCAACTGGCTAGCCCAATGAGTAAATTCACGCTTTCTGCCTTTTCGGGGCTCTCCAAAAATTGCCTCCGTGGGCACTATGCAGACGATTTGCCTCCCTTTCTCTTACTCTTAACGCATCCGCTTCCATTCCCCTCCATCCTTTCCCTTTCGTCCCAGTCTTGGCGACTGTAGGCGACTCGTCCGATACTTGTTCACGCATGAATTTCAATCGGCACTGCAGCCCTGAGAACAATTTGCCGCCACAGCATCCGCCGCCATCCAGCCGTTGCAATTGGCCGATCGGGAGATGAGAGACACGCGTGCAGGAGCATGAATAGAGGGGAAAAAAAGAAAGAGGCTAATTTCGTTGATTTCTCCGAATCACAATCCGAAACGAGATGAAACAAAAAATTAGAAGGAGAAAAAGAACGGCAGAATTCAAATTACTGTAGAGATTGCGTTTCGGAGAAAGAGGAGCGATCTGGGATGACGACGAACGATGCAAAATATTAGCCTCGAGAGATGAGCAAAAACGCAGGAAAAAAATTAGTTTTAAGACGAAATGAAAATGAAGGCAGTATTTTCCAAACCGAGCTCGACTTGATTTTTTTTTGTTTGTATAATACTAGGGATTTTTTTGCCCGCATTAGAAAAAAGCTCCGCCCGTGCTTCACTGCATGGCATTGTTTATTTTTTTTATCCGTCATTGAAAAATATTTTTTTTTCGGCTATTATACTTTCTTTATTCGGTCTTTTATTGAGATGGCAGACGGTGGATAATAAGGAAAAAGATTCTAGTGGAGTCCTTTTTCTTTCTCCCACTTAATTAGAAAGTGCCGTCTGATAGCGCAGAAATTTAACGTCGGAAAAGGGAGAAACGAATCCACGGGATTAAGTCGAGCGTGTTTCTGTCATCCAGACGACACATCATCCGAATCCCTTAGAACACCCAACACATGGTTAAATATCTTCGAGAATATCTTCGAAGAAAAAAAAAATAACTCGATTCCTATTACCAACAAATAACCGCGCATGGACGCTTCCTTTCTTTCCTCTTTTATTCATTCCATCAAGATGTCTTCTCCTCGATTTATTGTATCCACAAAATGATGAAAGCATTTTAATTCCTCACCAGGCGACCATTATGCCGCAAGCGCATGATGGCGACGGGATAAGAATTTCAAATGAAACGCCTTTTTCTTTTTCTTTATTATTCCTCCTTTCCCCTTCTTGGGGAAATGGAAAGAAAGAAAGAAAGGAGAATCCTTTCTCTATCCCCCGAACCCAAAGTAAAAATGTAAATGGACTCACAATTCATGTCCACATTGACGGCAGTGGCGACTGGTGCAGTGAGATTTGTATTGGACGCTTGGCAGATGAAGGCAGCTCGGAAGTCGCTGCGCGAAAGGGACCCGACCACCAGGTCATTGCGCACTGTGCCCATAGAGGTCACTTCGTAGTTATCGTCTACCAGTGTGTCTTCTCGCCACCAAGTGACCACGGGTGGAGGACGACCTGGAACACGGGCGGATAAGGAAAGAAAGAAAGAAAAACAATAAAAAAATCATTTCGAGATGAATTTTGATGTTTTCATTCCTGGGATGCGTGCCATGCTATAGAAAAATCTTTTACCGCTGCAAAACTTGGGGAAAATCGATATTTCTTTTTTGTTTCCCCCCGTCTAGGTTATTTCTTATAGAGGAAAATGGAAGAAAAACATAAATTATAAATTCACTTTTCATTTTTGAAATTCTAGACAGAAATTAAGGTGAAATTTCACCCATTAAGAGAGGGGGAGAAAAATCTCGCTAATGACTAAGGGATAATCTCGCGAGAATTTGAAGTTGTTTGAAATTTCTCTAAAATAATATTGCAATTTTATACCTTCCTTTGCTTCGCAGGAAAGAAATAGACTGGATCCTTCGTTGTAAGGACCCACAGTCTGCCCTAATTCGAGGCCCCTTTCGTCCAAAATGAAAGGAGGCAAAGGTGGCACTGCAGTATCGAATAAAATAAAATCGTGATAAAACGGTTTTCATGTCAGGGGAGATATAAAGTCGATTTTGATTTTTTTTATTGCGGCGCTTACGTACCTATAACAGTAAGATTAACGACGAAATATCGAGTCGGGGAACTACGAAAATCTACTCGACATCGATAACTTCCCTCGTCGCTCTCTTCTACTTCGTGTATTAAAAGGTAAGCAGGTTCCCTCTGCGTCCTAAAAACCATTCGGGGACGAAGGTCGTCTCCGAGCATATGCTTTGCAGAATCTAGGGGTTTGTCTCGAACGTCCAGACTGAAATGTATCGAAAAACAAAAAGGGATTATATTTATTATACATGGATCTTAACTTATTTACGGTACGTTTTTGTTTCGCAAGCTTTCAGAGCGGTATTCATTTTTAATAAGGTGTATCAAAGGCTCTTTGGAACATTCTGGACGAATGGAAGCCGGCTGGACTTATAGTCGGCATTTTCACTTTGTTGTTTAATAATGGTGATTTAAGTAGATGGAGGTATTTAAATAAAGGCACCGATATAAAAGTTGGATGGTGAAGTGTTTGCACATTAAGTCTGGTAAGAATTAACTCTTATCATTAAAACATGAGCTACTAATGTGTGCAGGGCAAGAGCATTTACCAAATAATTTACCAGTCGGAATATTTAGTAAGTAATGAACACCAACAATGCTTACTTACCACGCGGTAAATTGTTAAAGGAGGGTTTTACTGGTATTAAATTATAGATTGTTAATCCGAACCCGAGGATCGGACTTCCGACTCCTCCTTAATTGCTTCTAATTGTTTCAAGAGGAGAGATCAACAATTAACCATTTACTGAAAGTGTGTAATTTCATGGTAAGTTGCTAAAAAGAAATAAAAATAGTTTCAAATTGGATTCAAACTGGCCCTAAAAGTTTTAAAAGGTTTTCGGTACTGCCATTTCACACTTGTTTGCTAATACAGATAAAAGGTTAATTAAGGAGTTCCATATTCATTTCAAAGGTCTAGTTTTTTAAAGAGAACACTAATTTAAAGAGAACACTATGCTTTACTTGGCTAAAAGTAATAACTACTCTTATCATTCTAAGTTATCTAAATATTTTCTTGCTTAATTCTTACACTGACTAATTTAGACACTAAATTCATTGCTTATTGCACAAATATATTTGTGCAATGCTAGCATTAATAAAACTCTTCTAGCCTTTAAATATCGTCCACACTTTTAGGCTTCTGGCGTATGCACTGCGCATACGCCAGAAAGCTTAAGAAATCGATAATTTTCAAAATGCATTGTTAGGAGATTGTTAGCTTTTCTGCTCAGGCGAAGAAGAAATATCTAGAGAAATGTTTGCTAGGGGGTTTTTTTTGGTGGTCTGAAGGTGTATACTTGACGCAGCTTTAGACAGATAAAGTGAGCTGTTTCAGCTCATTTTAGCTGAGATATTAAATAC
>JAQGBF010000251.1:0-10256 GCA_034698245.1 Schendyla nemorensis | reverse complement strand
AAATTGGCACATCTATAATAATCACAATAAAAAACATAGCTTCGAACGAAAAGGATTATTTTAATAATTAATTAATATCATTATTTCTGCACAATATTTACACAAAAGAAACTATAAGTCCACATTTCGCTGTCAGTTTATCATGATCCAAAGTATATATAAAACCGAAACGACACTGACTTTGTCACCAGATAAAACCAAATTCGTGTTTAACACATTGGAGAAGAGAATCGAAAATTCAGTTATAACTATTAGTAGAGTACGTTATCGCAAAAAAGTCTGGTATTGAAGGACCGAGTCCTTGAGGAACATGAAAATTCAAGGGGAAAACGCTTAGTGCGCATGCTCGTGAGCAGCGTTCTTTTTTTCTTTTCTTTTTTTTTCCCGTAGAAAAAATCCAGAACACACTAAGAGAGAGAGAAGGAGAAGTTCTTGACGACAATTCCTTTCTTCCCCTGAGACGGTAGCAATTTATGGACTTTGGAAATTAATTTTTCCTCGCACGTTAAGGAGGAAGAAATGTCTCGTATCTCTCTGACCTTTGTCCGAATGTCAGTTGGGTGAAGCTGTGTGGGTGGTGACCTAGGAAGATTTGCCATCACTGGACGAGGAGTCTTTGCTACACGCACCGCCGAGCATGAGTTCTCCGCTGTCCCGGCGAAACCGCTTCGAGTCCGGCTCGCAACAGTCGTCGTCGTGGTCGGAGTCGTCGTGGTATTGCTCGGCCTCTTCCTGTTTCTTTTTGGCGGTCGCCATCTCGGCTGCGTGTTTCTTACGCCACTTGGTCCGCCTGTTCTGGAACCACACCTGGAGATAGACGAAGGGCATACGATTAGTATTTTTAGTCGGGATTTTCAATGTTATGTTTTTTTTTCTGTTTTTGTCCGGGTTTTGTTCACATGGTTGGTAATTACATTTCCAAAAATCCCAATATATTCACAAGCATATAGTAATGAGGTAAATTTCGCGTTACTAATATTCCGCTATTTGAGCACATTTCGAAATTAAGATGAGTATTATAATTCGAGTGTTTTAGCCATTTAGGTTTATATCCTTTTGAATTAGCTTTTTGCATTATCGCATATAATATACTATACCGTATTTACTTAGCTTTTTGAAACATATGTAGTATACTATAATTAGATTTTTAAAACATACGCATATATGTAGCGAAAAACTATACAAGTATATTATTACTTAGAATGTAAAGGCATTTAATTGCATTACGGGTATATTATAAAAATCTCTAGTTTAAAATAATTAGCCCACACAGGTTTCTAAAGCAAACATAAAACAGAATCACAATCGACGCTTATATTTTACTAAAATATATCATCTTGAAGTTTATTTTTGGTAAAATAGATGAGAATGGAACGAACAATTTTAGTTTTCAAACCCACAGTGTTATCTTTTTAAAATGGAGCCTATGTAAAACTGTGCCACTATTTCGCGCACGTCTCCAATATACAAAATACGATAATACTAAAATGATACAATAACAATTGAATTCGCTAACTGAAAAATTCGCAGAATTGATTCCACACCCCGATCCTTTATATTAACTTTTTCTATTGGTAAGGCTTGTGTCCTATAGTCCTATAGTATGTCCTATAGGCTAATCGATCATGACATCATATTGCGATTCTTTGCAATAAACTAATCACTTCCCCTTCCAACAAAAAAATCCACATTCTGCTACTCGGGAATATTTCTGCACGACTTGGTTCTGATTGGCTGCCTGTTTGAGGCGCGTGACATTTGACTCTATCTTATTAGAAACAACAGCAGTCGGCGGAAATGGAAAAAACTTCGTGGCTTTGGTTGATGTAGTTGATTGAATTCCATCGCAAAGAGGCTGTTGTTAGTTTTAATAAGAGTCACAAGTGTTTACCTCATTAATTTCACATTAGAAGTCGATTGTCTCATTTGTGAGATTATTAAGAAGACGCTCGTGCTGCTGCCGTGGCAGTGTGTTGTTTTTTCACTTTGCTGCCTGCTGTTGTTTCATGATAATGTGCCAGAATGGAATTAAATTTTCGAAAATTGAAGTCTGTCAATGCTCGGCCCCAACGCCGAAGTAATTACGCATAATTTATGCAAAAAATCCGGGGGAGGCCAATGTGAGAGGGCGATGACGTCAGAGTTCTCATTGTATGTGCCCCTATGTGGCAATAATATTTCACAGCAATTATAGCAAGGAACCCGGCGAGCTAACTCGCCATGGTAAAATGGTCGTCGGTGCATTAAGGGAATTGAATCTACTGACTCATGTTGGAGTAAATGTAACCATATGCATTGTTTGCTGTGTTTGTTCAACTGATTGCGGTGATAAATTGCGGAAGTATGTGCGTGTGTGGAGCTGAGATATATGCTTTGTGTCTAGATGCCCGTGGTAAATAATAAGAAACGGATGATTAATTCAACGCCAACTTTTTAGCAGCTAAAACAAAAAGCATTGCAAAAATTTTAAATACAGTTAAAATTTGTTATGAGCTAACAACTCGATAGACCTAAGACGTGGAAAAGTGTTTTATGAAGTAAAGTATATGTGGTATGTAGTTAACCGTCTTCGTATTATAGTGACAATGGCCAAATATTGACGCCAGGGTGAGCGAATTTCTACCGAACTCAGCTGACTGCATGAGTTATCAATTTTAATTTTTCTCTAGTAAGCTACTTTCCAGATTATTCCTAACAGGTAAAAAAGGCACTGACCTCAGCTAAATCTGGACTCGAAAACTCGTATAGTGAGACGGACATGTGCTGATCGCTCTACCATTTCCGGATAAATAATTAACTCTACAGAAACGGTTTACAAAATCTGCTGCTCTAAGGAAAATATACTAATCACCATACAAACTACAGAAGCTAAGAATGGGTTTAAAAAATCAACCACACTTGTGTGTGACAATACAAGGCATTCAATAGCAATGTAATTATTATTGGAGACCTTTCTCGTAGGAGGCATCGAATATTTTTTTAATATCGGCAAAAGCTGTTCTTGGTGTCAACTTTTCCCCACAGCAACAACCAAGTGACAGAAAAAGTTATTTTACACTTTCTAGTTTCGTTGTTTCTGTCTTATAGTGTCTTGTTGAATATCAGGAGGAATACTTTTCGTAACAATTAAATCCAGAATATCTAGGAAATTTCCTCCCATATAAACGTAGTAAACGAAACCAGACCTAGACCAAACAATTTCCCAGAGTCTGCATATCTTGAACCAGACCTAATAATACCGACGTTTATGTACGACACTAAAGGGAACGAGAGAAATTAAAATAAACAACATCCAAGCGGCGAAACAAGAACGACGAAGATAAAGGAAAAGGGGTATCCGGACAACTTTAAATCGCCATCCCCAGTTGCACATGTCACCGTTAATGAAGCCGATGGTCTATTTGAACAAGTCATTCTTCCCCTTTAGCACCGATATAAAGCTCGTCTCGCGAGACCGTCCGCAAGAAGAACCCGAAGAAGAAGAAGGAGGAAAGAAAAAGTGTCTTTAGTTTGAATTGTACGTTGCGCCACGTTTTCATCGCACGCCAGAGGACGCCGCTCGCGGTGTTTACGACGGCTGGCTTTTTAAAGACAACAAAAGTTGAGGAGAGAAATATCTGCTGTCTACGCTTAACGAGCAGAAAGTAAAGCGAGAGCAAAAGGGAAGAGAAGAGCATCAAGCCAACGTTTGATGGCGGGAATATTTTCTCCCGTCGCTAGTCTATATTAAACCGTGATGGGCTGGGGAGTCCGGGAGAAGGGGGGCCGGGATGCTTGAATACAATTTTAATCCAATGTCGTGAAAGGAAAGAAGCGCTATATTATACCGGCTGCCTCTTTCTACTGCTCCCAGCAGATCCGCAAACGGTGGGCGGGGGAGCTATCAAGAGGCCGCGTGTTAAATGAAATGTTGCCATTGTTTCCCTAGTAATAAATTGATTTCCACCACTTAGGGGACGGCCTCCACTTGCCTGTTGACGTAGTTATTCTCGACATGTCAAGGCAAAAGCAATTACTGGCATTACGGTGCGCCCTCTCTCTTCGGACTGCGCACATGCAGAGGATGAAGAGAAAGAGAACTCGGGGCTTGTGAGCAATGCCTCCCACAGGCCGAATTGGATAGCTGCACATGGGGATGCCTCACCTAAGTGAGCACAAACAGAAATGTCTCATGCGGGGTTTAAGGGACACGGTCCGAGCCGATTGAATGGCCTGGAACGAATGAAACCATGCTTGAATTTTTTTTTATATACGCGAAGATTCTGTTCTTCACAAAAAAGTAAATTTTGACTTCACTTTGTTGTTCGCTTTTGCCCGGTTATTTACTGCCATAATAATTCAAGAGGCTCTATCTGGACTTCGTATTTTGACTGCAGTGCGTAGCTGGTTTGACCTTGGCTAGGGCTTTTTTGTTTTGCAAAAAAATTAAAAATTGAGTGCATTTAAAAAAAATCTATTTGTTTCAACGAGTTCACAATTTAATTCGTCATGTGTACGTAAAAGGCATATGTGTCTGCCTATTTCTGCCATTCACTAGCGAAATGCTAACGCCAAGGGCAGAAAATTCCTGTTACAATTTTTCAACCTTAACATGTGATGAACTATTTATATTTTTTGTCAGTGGAAAAATTCCACTAACCTTTAGCGAGCCTTAAATCCACGTTATTGAAGTCAGTTGATGGGTTTGTTAAATGCACACAAAACTGAATGTGTAATGCAAACATGTTCAGGAACCGATAGAAATAATGACCGTAAGTAGTAACTGAGTTTAGCTGATTTCAAACTTGTGCATGTGTAACTGTAATGTAATTAGCAAAATATCATACCTTTGAAAAGGCAATGAAAAATCTTGTTAGTTATACTCTACATATAGTTTGGGCAATTAGCACAGATGGATCTGTTTAAACAGTTCATTAAACTAACATTCCTATTGGTTCTAGCACATATATTGCGCTACACATCCAGTTTATAATGAACATTGAATTTATGAACCCACCTATACTGTGTATGGTACCATCACATATCATGCCCTACATTCATATGTACACAATAGGGAGTTAGAAAAACTTTGTGCGAAGTTACAAACGAACGAAGTATTGTTAGCAAAAAGAATGAGTTTTTAAACTTCTGATAGATGTAACTTCGTAGCTTCGTGAGTGTTTCATTGTTGTCATTGTTAATCAAAGCTGCTTCATACGAATTCCTGTTTCCAGTTTCGTACGAAGCAGCTTCATTTAACAAAGATAACAATGAAGCACTCACGAAGCTACGAAGTTACTTTTATCACAACTGGAAAACCCCATTCTTTTTGCTAACAATAGTTCGTTCGTTTGTAACTTCGTACGAAGTTTTTACTAACTCACTAATAGCAATGACGGGGATATACCAATAGTTTTCAATAATGTTTTGAACTATGTTAAGTAATGGTTATCTTTCGTTTTGAAGCACATTCACAGAACAATACGATTCATGTTAGCACCATATTTTGTTGGCGAATCTATGACAAAATGGAACCATTAACCAATGTAAACTTCATTTCATTGTTATTGTGAAGCTAAAACTTGAGCGCAACATGAGCTAAGCCTTTTCCATTGGCTTATGGTATATAACTTCTAAATTCATTGTCCTGTTTGTTACTAATCTCAGCAAAACAGCACTATCTTATACATCTACTAAAACTGTATGTGTTTTGTTATCTGGCAGTGGATTCTTAAGCAAACTCAAAGCCTAGGGCATAGCACCTCTAGCATCAATCAGGCTAGTGATGAACGCCATGCTGCTTTTATAGCCACCCAAACATGGTATCGATACTTTAGAAAATGTTCAAATGTAAAAATAAAACAAGTGAACTTGCTCACTTGAAATCAATGAAATGACAACAACTGTTAACACTTGTTTCAGTACTTCAACTTGTTTGTTATTTTTTTTTACTTAGTTACATTTTCCAGATCAGTATTTGGAATGGACGAGAATAAATACTTGATAGAACTATTTTCTTGAATAGCTGGTTCGCGGAGGGTTGCTTTGGGCTAAGCCAATGTGAAATAGGGTCAACTTATGCATAGCCCTCTAGTATAACTAGTTACCCGTTTCAAAGAGATAACGCCCTGATAACACTCAAGCATGATGTGGGGCAAATCTTAACCATTGCTGGTCACATTTTTCTATATCTAAAAAAATGTGAAAGTGGTACAGTTTCGTTGATATTAATGTGTATTATAAAAAAATAGTGATTTCAGAACTGTGTTGTCGTTTATGACCAAGTTGTCGCCCACGACTTTAATACCCCATTTTAATAATAAAATTGCTGCTTTACCGGGACCATCACAAAACATGGTTTAATTAACACTGCTATATTACCCATAACATTTATCACTACTGCTTTGAGCAAACTCGAAACCATCAAGCCATCCCCTACAATTCCTAGAAACCCGACACTACCGCGAAAAATAATTCGGAATATTTTTGGCAAGAAAAGGGGGAAAGGATTGGGGCGAACACTAAATAAAGAATGGATGATTTGTAGGCAGAGGCAGAGAATTCATTGAGTGGGTGGTGTAGAGAGCGGCGTTTGGTGTGTGGCAAGCGAGCGACTGATTAGGGGGACCCGCGAGCCGATAGCGTTAATTGGGTGGTGTGTATGATAGGAGAGAAGAACGCTGGAACAGCATCCCAACTGCCTGCCTTTGCCTTCTCTCTTCCCTTTCTCTCTCCCCTTCCCCCTTACAAAGATGGATGTTAATGTTCCGATCGGCGTAACGATCTTGTCATTTGCAAATACAATCCGACCGGAATTCTTTCTCCGCCAGCCTCTCAACCTCGTTACAAGTCATCAAATCACCCGAGCGACATTCAGCCACATTCTTATCTTTTTGCAAATAAAAAGGGGAAAGATTTGCTGCGAAAATTAGGTTTTTGAATGAAAAGATTACATTGGCGGTATCTCGGGCGGAAATCGCGGTTTTCTGTAGTTTTGTTTGGCGAGGAATCAATTGATATGTGCACACGGTTTCTAAAAGCAGAATTAAATCTGTAGGTCTTTTATAAATACCTACGAAGAAATATTATCAATTGGATTAAAATGTGTATAGATATTAGCTAGAGTCAAATGTGCATATGTTCTTTTTAGCCAGAAGTAAATGTGCATACATACATTCACTTTAGCCAGAATAAAATTTGCACTGACTGATTTGTCTTAGTCAGACGAAAATGTACCTAGCTTCACTAATGGCAAATGCATATTGTGATCATCACTATGGCCAGACTATGAATCTATGTACATTCCATTCAAGCTAATATGACAGCACATTTTATTCTGTATAATAATTCTATGCACATTCAATTTATCTGTTTACATTTGATACGGAATCTGTGTGCATATGGCTGAAATGAATCGACAGTTGATTCTGGATAATATGAAACTATACACATTTGATTCTTGCTAATATGGACCTTGCACATTTGATTCTGGAAAATATAATTCTAAGCACATATGATTCTGGTTAATATAGTTCTACGCATATTTGATTCTATAAATCCATTCGCATTTGATTCTAAAAATTCTATCCACATTTGTTTTTACGAATCTATTCCCATATATTATTTTTTTATCCAATATGAACGTGCATAATTGACTTAGGCCTACCAGTATTTGAATTTGAATATTTATTTCATTCACATATTCCTTTTATTTATTCAAGTTAGGGTTACATTTATACCGAGGATAACACAGTAAAAAACAAACACTGCAATCCGAGTAGAAACCACGCGACTCCCAAAAAAAATATCTCAACCACCAAACATTTCCTATTTCCATCTCTTCCACTGTTACAGTTGAATTGCATTGCAGCAACTCCCCATGATCAAATCCATCTCCTCTCCACATCCCCTTCCCTTCCTCCGCCGCAGCAGCAGTAGCATCATTATTATTTATATAACCAATGTTTACATCATTTCTTATCCCGCAGTAAGCAGTTGTTGTCGTCTGCAAAGACAGAAATCTATGTGAAGGGGGGATGAGCGTGCGTGCTGTTCATATCTGCGGGTTCATCGTTGACAAATGGAGGTTAAATATGGCGGAAGAGTGAATACCCCATATCGGTCTATCTATTCGATTGGACCAATCACAAGTGGTTCCTCCGAGAGAGGGAAGAGGGGGAGATCTATGGAAGGGGGGGATGGATGGAGGAGGATTGCCATTGTGGGTGGATGCACATTGTGCAGAAAACATGAGGACAATTATAATAAAAGCAGGAGGCGCAGCTCGCCTTTTCTTTTTTCTCCCTTCTCCCTTTTCTACATTTGATTAATTGGCCCTTATGGCGCTTGATCACGTGATTCCGGCTCGCAGCCAGCCAATCATTTTGCGCAACAAAAGAAGGCGAAACGCTCGTCGCGTCGCGTCTCTTTCGTGGACCGTCGCTCTTTTGCGGTTTTGCGTGCGCGTGGGTCGGCCTCGCAGGAACCGCTCAACCTCTGCCACAAGAGGGCGATAATTAATGCGGCCAACACACGACGACACGCCGTGCGCCACTCATGCGCGCATCTCGCGCGCGCGAGCGGGGCCCCACACGGGAATTATGGGAACACTCGTTATGATGCGTTCACAGTTATTTGGGTCTCGTCTTCGCCGAGTGGCAAAAAGCGCGCGTCGCTTAATTGGACGGGGTCAGGGTGCCCGATGATTTGATGGAAACGGCGTTAATTTCGTTGCGCGGGGCAAGTGTCGTTTTCTGATGTGTCGGCTTCGCTGCAATGCGTGCAATGTAGCGAAGCCCACGCAAATATCAAATGATGTTGTAGAGCATATAATAAAAAAAATGTTAAGAGAAAAATTAGGGATGTTTTGTTTCTACATAAAATAGGATATTTATAGTATTAAAAGTTCGATAACCAGTAGTAAGATGTTCGATAACCAGTGTGATGTGAGTTATTAAACTATACAAACAACAGAGCTGATACTTGTTTTCAACCGAAATCTGCTAACAACCTAATTATTAATGGCAATAAATAAATATATTAACAAGCTGACTGCATAGATTTCTTCCCCAAGAAACGTTACTTTGCTATTTTTTATTGCTTGAAAAAAAAAATTTAAATCATTTTTTTTTTCTCCAAACAAAAAAAATAATAGTAGCCTAGGCCACCGTTCGAGCCTGTACGGTAATCTGTTTTACGGACATGTGATCTGATTAAAACTGTGTTTAAGAATTGTGTGTTTAATAATTGTCCCTGAAGTACGTATTTATTTAGACTCGTAACCGTGTTCAGGTTGTCGTTTTTTCAATCAGATTGTCTTTTTAGAGGGTTCTTCTTGTTAATACGTGAATCTTAATTGAGAAGGCAAATATGGCATATAGCTAAGCTATAGGTGATGTTTTTATTTATTAAATGATGGCTTGGTAGAAGTATATTTACTTGTTCGCCGAGCGGATACTCAATAATTTTTATTGATCACCAAACTTGATGAGAGAAAAAAAAATTTCGGAGCTGTTGTTAGCACCAAAGTAATTCAATGTTCCATATTGAAATACAGCATTTGTTGGCCGGAATAAAAAGTCTACAATTTCATGCAGTAATCTACTGTAATACAATAATGTCTTTCAGCTAACGAAATTTACAAAGCTACAAGATTTTCCTCTACTAGAAACTGCGTTATTTTTTCTCATGTCGTATAGTACTTTTCTAATTGCAGAAGCTGCCGATTTAACAGGTAACCATAAAAATAGTTGATAATTATTTTTGGTAAAACTAACTTACTATTTATTAATCATGATCTTGTTAATTTTTTAGGCATCGTTGCAGTATTATTCTGTGGAATTTGTCAGGCGCATTATACTTATAATAACTTATCAATAGAATCAAGATCTCGAACAAAGCAAATTTTTGAATTATTAAATTTCATTGCCGAAAATTTTGTGTTTTGTTACATCGGTGTTTCCATGTTCACTTTTCAAAAACATAATTGGGACGTAGGCTTTATATTGGGTGCATTCGTATCTTTTTAGTTGCTTCAAAATCAGTTTAGAAAATGATAAGTTTAACCCCTTAACAGATTTTTAGCTTGCCGTTGCTGTTGGACGAGCACTAAATATTTACCCACTTGCATTTTTACTCAATATTAGGCGAAGCCCAAAAATTAATTTTAGTTTTCAGCATGTTTTATTTTTCTCAGGTGAGAAATGAGATTTTTATATTGAATGTATGTGATTAATATTTTATTTATATTTAAAAAAAACAGAGCTTTTAAAATCATG
>JAQGBF010000250.1:0-10282 GCA_034698245.1 Schendyla nemorensis | reverse complement strand
AATTTCTACAAATTGAATTACTGTGAGGTATCTTGGTAGCAAAAATATGAGACTGCATTTAATATGTATAAGAATGTAATACTGACAGCCAATGACCATACGAAAGTGGTAGTTAGTTATGGGGGTTGACCATTGGTCTTTTTTGCTACAATCCCAATGCCGACGTCAGGAACTAAAGTTTCTTGGAAATTATGCCACTCTGGAGATTTTTAATATGCTGATTGTACAGGACTAAGTTTCACCTCTAAAGAAATGCAACTTCTATATCATTTCTCTCCGGAATAAATGCTACCAAACTACGCTTGGTATGAAGTCATGATCTTATAACGAAAGTGCGAATGTCCTAAATATATCTAGCATTAGTATCGTATGAAGAACCTAGACACTGCCTATTTATGTCAAATGTTATCACATAAATAATGCTCAAGATACACTATTAGATACACTATTGCAAATACTTACACAATGAATTATTTTTGCAGATGAGTTTACTCGTTAGTGTGGCGTCTGATGCAAATCATCTTTTCTCTGGTAAGGAATGTTCTCTATAAGGATTCGAAATTAAAATTATATGGTGGTGCGACTAACTGAGAACAAGTTACTGCCTAAGACTTCTTCTTGGAGAGAGGGTCATTCACCAAGACTTGATTTCACTTGAGTCACTGACCTTGTGCTCACTTTCTCCCATAACTGATTGTGGTCAAAATACTTTCAATGTCACCCCTATCGAGTATTACACGCAGCGTTACGGCATTTCAAAATATTATAAAATTGTATTTCCATGGCTATATTTTCTGTGAGTTTTTCCTCTGGTCAAGGCTAATACCATCTGGGAGGAAAATTATGCCGCTGTATGAAAACTAATAGTAATGTTTTCCCTTAATATGACTTGCTAAGTTATATATTTCTATAGAATCTTTTAACACTAGTAAGATTGAACTCACGGATCGGAGCAAGGGAAATTATCATAAGTCGTTTCTGATACTTTTCTCTTCTTGATACTTCATAGGCATCTGATACGTATTGCCATTGTTTTTACAAATATCCACTGTGGAAATTTTCTTTGTATTAAATGCAGTCTCATATTTTTGCTACCAAGATACCTCACAGTAATTCAATTTGTAGAAATTGTTTTAGGGGAAGAAGAATTCATTATAAACGTCTTGCTATAAAGATAGGCCAGTAATGCTAAATAATCCTTTTAATTGTTCTGTGCATGATTCACTTACGTAGTAGTCATTAAAAGTAAAGGAGATCTGCAAGAGAGATCTTCCCTTCTTTCCAAGAAGCATGGGTGAGTGAACGCAAGACTGGGTGGTGTCTTATCGAGCAGATGAAAAAAAAATCACATTCCCTTATAAAGTGATGCAAAAGTGATGCAGTAAAAGTCAGTCCAATATAATCCCGTAATATCTTCTTAAGTAAAATAGATAGATGATTGGTATAATTATTTGAATAACTTGGAACTGTATTAATCACGTCCGTTTATTGCAGACCAGTCAGCCATAACTGATGTCCAGGTGGAGTGCAACAGTGACAGCATCCTCATCACACTTGTCGCTTCATCCGAGTTCAATGGACTAATCTACCCAAAAGGCTTAGCTAAAAATTCGAGTTGCATGACAGAGTACACAGATGCTTCTGGTAAAATCAAATACGTCATGCCTCTTCATTCGTGCAATACCATGAGCACCGATGTGGTAAAACAGACTCTTTCTCTTAAAAACCATTGCTCAAATTTCTAAGTAACCGTCTTTCCGAAAATCCTGTTTCTTAGAATGATGGAGTGGAATATTATAACACGGTTGTGGTTCAGCCTCACAGACGGTTGGTAACGAACCAAGGTAGAGGGTACCACATTCGATGTCGATACCAGACGAAGGACAGGACGAGTATTTCGAGCAACCCTATAGGCAACATTAGGTAATTGAACTATTTTTTAGTAAATTTAAAGAAAAAAGTTATTTATTAATAATTTCCGCCAGTGACATCAAACCGGACCCAAATGAGATTGTCGGCGAGGATGTGCCATCATCCACCATGAAGATCTACGTTGGAGATGACAATACGCAACTGCACCAAGTGGATAATGTCAAGATTGGCGATAGCTTGCGGATGGTCATACACATTGATGAACAAAGTGAGTTATCATTCACTGCCGCATGTATGGTGTGTGTGTGTATATGGGGGTCGACGCCGTCTATTCCAGACCTTTCTGGCCAAATTGTCAATGCCAGGGAGTAAATCTTCCTTCATATTTTTTACTCTCAAAATCTTTTTTTTTTTTTTAAATTTTGATTTGGTAGTCCCAGCGCTGTGCCCTTTTAGCCAGGTATTCCTCATAGGGTTGGAGTTGAGGCTGTGGTCGTCTTCGGAAGACTACCTTGCAATTGCACATGAGTTTGGGAACTATACAGTTAAGCTAACTTAGATGGCCAAATCGTAGGGAATCAATCCCAGAAAAAGCAGTAGAATTTTCCTGCTGTCTCCGGGGATCGAACTCACTCAGACATCCCACACTGGAGGCAGGTGCTCTCACCACTCAAGCACCAGTTCGACTTAAAACTTTCAGCTTTAATTTATTTGCAAGGGATGCCACTTACACAGTTTCTCTCACTTGTAAAAATGCCATTAGGTGCGTTAAATTCGTTAAGCGAAAGTCACATTCATGACTTTTTTCACTTTCCATTCCTATTGTGACGTCACTGAAGGAAAGGAAAATGGGCAAAGTCACGTAAGTGACTTTCACCTAAAAAATTGAACATACTTACTGTCTTTGACTTTGAACCCACGATAATTGGGTCCCAACCACTAAATTCCCAGCTTGCAATTCATAGTCTAATTTCCAATACCGGTATGTTTATTTTTATTTTTAGCAATGTATGGAATGAAAGTAAGCGATTGCCTGGTAAGAGATGGACTCAACTGGGGAGAACAGCAACTCATAAACAGTGATGGGTAGGCTAATATTCAAAGTATTCATGACTATTTTAAATTAAACATAACTGTTATTTACAGGTGTCCCACCGATAGAGAATTAATGGGTGAACTGGAGTATTCCGCAGACAAAACTATGGCCACTGTTCGTTTTCAAGCGCATAAATTTCCTTACACTTCGTCTGTGTACTATCAATGCAACGTTCGCCTCTGCATGAAACAGTCAACGGATTGTGATGATGTGGTAAGTATAATTAGAAATTAAATACTATTTGAAGAGTGCAGTACAAAATTTCATGTAGGTTGATTCTGCATAGTCAACATCCAGTGCTAAAGGCAGTCAATATATACACTTACACTTATCTAAATACTTATCTAAACAAAATCACCTAATCGAATAATCGACAAATCGAAATCAACGATCTGCAATTTTTCTTAAATTTTTTTGCCTTATACGCCTAGAGGAAATCTAATTTAACGTGAACATTAACGAACTAATTCCTCAGCAGATGGAGCAAGTGTGACAGTGTTGCCCATTGTTTTCCGTTTTAGGGATTATGGTGTAGACTGGAATTATGGGAAATGTCCCACAATTCCAAAAATCCAAACAACAGCCAAAACTTGACCATCAGCACCATCTATTGAGAAGTAATTGAATTTATACGTGCTGTGCTCTCATCTAATTGGAGTAGTTGCATTCAATAATAACCCTTATTTTTATTTAGGTAATAGCATTATTCATTAACATTATGAACACCTCTCAACGCCCATAAGACGTTACTGATTGAATGCAGTTAGTTTTTATCTATCTATTAATGTACATCAGGGATGTGATGGCCAGATTTTGTGTGTCCACTTCTGTTATAAATTGTAATGGTTTTTGAAAGCTAATTATCCCTGAAGTTTTGTACACTTGCCAATGATCCTCTTTTTTTCTGATATACCTGCTATATTGTGCATATTGCATCAATAAACATAAAAAGTACAGAGTACTGAGATGCTTAGAGCGGTATCATCTGTAAAAGTGACTTTAGTTTGCCTCAGTGGCCAATTTCATTCTAAATAAGAAACTAAAACTAGATTTGCCTGATGGTCTGAATACACCCGCAGAATTTTCGATTTATAAACTTTCCTTCACTAAATGCCACTAAACTAAACTAAACTTACAGCCACCAGTCTGCACGTCAGATGGACGCAATCTCCGCAGAAGGAAAAGAGAACTATCAGACATAGCCAAAGAAGGTACCATGGACGAACAGTCTGATCTGTCAGTAGCGGTATACAGGGGAATACACGTGAATGATCCCGAAGACGAATCTATCGAAAGTAACAAAAAAAATTATGAGCGTCTACAGAACAGAATCTAAATCTTCCGCTTTTCAGGCATCGAACCAGCCGCAAACATAGGCGACGACGATTCGACCATCTGCATGTCCCCGAAACTATTTGCCATCGTAATTGCCATCGTTGGCATCATCTTGATGCTGGCTGTCTTCCTTCTTGTGGCGTGTCTTATCCACAGACGGCGCAGAAGGAAGGACATTGGGATAATTGGAGACAGTTCGATTTACTCTGAATCTTATTCCAATAACGCATATAGCAGCTCGTAATTTTCTTTACTTAAGACGAGGGAATTCAAAATATTACTTTTAGATATTTGTGATGGTTCCTTTTTTAAATCCGGTTTTTAATTATCTTTTCTGTGATGAAATAATAGCACTAGGATGGGTATCGAATATTCCTCGTGCTGTTATAGTGCCAACCTACGTAAATTTAATATGATTCTGCTAGATGAATGATTTTAGCTATTGCGAATTGATCAACAACTCTGCAATTAATACCAAACCAACCACTTTTAGTTTTAAAATAGCAATGCCTGGTGCATTGGACCAGTAAAAATTATATTTTAGGCAGTTTTACTTAAGTTATTTAACCTGTAAATAGTTTCTTTTAGTTATCCGAGTGCCTTTCTTGTATTGTCTTTTTCTTATTTACTGTACAATTTCTGACTAATGTCAGGGGCTGGTGATGGTCTCAAAAACTGAAGCTACTTTGGTCCATTGATGTGATTTTATTCTCGTGTTAATTATTATTTGTCTACTATCGAAGTTACATTTTACTTAGACCAATCTTTTATCTAAGTGATTTCTCATATTTGAATTCTGATTCACACCATTTAATTAAGACACCATTTAAGAGAGATATTTTCAATGTAGATAAAGTCATCCAAAATGATCAAAGTAACTTCTTAGGGTGTCATGGTATTAAATTGGGCAATGATGTATCTTTTTTATGTTATTTTTAATATGTACAAGCAAGAGTGAAATACAATTTTAATCTAGTCAAGTATTTTCACTTCTGCTATATTTTTTAATTGAACATTTTTTGGCATAAGGAAGCCAACAGCCAGCAAGGCAGCTACCAGGTGATAGATGAAAGGGATGGATATAGTAGCCATAAAAAGCACATTTTGTACATCAATACTTTTTATAAGTGGTGACTGACTGTTTTTTTAATGATGACACTGTATCCAAATTTGTAATATGTGTAAGGCAAGAGTAAAGTCATTTTTTTATACTTCTGTGTATTTTTTAAAGTTTATAGTTAAATTTCCATTCATTTCCTATCTAGAGCTAAGATGTAATGTGGAAAAAACATTGAGTGCATATAGCCTCTTTAAGCTTATTCTACGTATAATGGGATTGTTTTGTCTAGTGGCAACATATGGTTAGTTCCTTATCCTTCAATGATTTTTGAACTTTGATAGTTCATGAAGGCCGAGTGCATTTGATCTGATACTTAATCCATCAAACTAGTTAATTACGTAAGAATTAAAAAATATTGTTCAGAATAATTATTATAACAGTTGGAAATGCCATCCATACAATGACTGAAACAAATAATTAACTTGCAATTAACTTGCAAACCTGGTTACAAGTACTGCAAATATATGCTAAGAATAGCGAAGAATAAATATTTGAGCAGTTAGTTAAATAACAAACAACGGTTCCTTGAAGAAGTTGTTTGTAAATAACTGATTAGCATAAACGAAACTTAAAGTAACAACTTGAAGACTCATGAGGATAAAATGCCTGCAGTGTGCAAAAAAAATTCAACACGTTTGTGTCAAAGCGGATCTACGGAAAACGCGTTGTTTTTTTTTTTGTAGATCTACATAAATGTTTTGTGTATTTTGTAGGCCTACGTCAATGTTACAACAACAAAAATCTAAACTAGCCATAAAAAATGGTAAATTGTAAAATTTCACAAAAAATCAAAGGTTAGGTTAGGTAGACACGGAAAGGCCCAAAGGGGCCCTGGAGTCACTCAAATTTGGTGCCTAAACCATGCTTAAAGAAACTTGCATCGAGGATCAAGCTTTAAAGGAACGGTGCACTAAAGAAACGTGCTTCAAATAAATTTGCGAGAATGTATAACCCATAAAAATAGGCAAAGAATTCGAAAGCTCAGATTTCAGATTCAAAATTCTGCATGCATTAGTTAAATTTAAAATGTAATAATGCATAAAACCAAAACCGGTATTAGTCGCTTCTCTATTTGAATTTCGCCACAAAAACCTATGACTAAACTGCCGTTTAATTTTTACTTAATTTATTAATTTTATATTTATTTATTTTTGATCTTGTCAGCAAATTAGACACGAAACTAGACTATATTGAAAACAAACAAAAAGGAAGTCCATATGATTATGAGTAATGAGATTTGTTTATGAATACTATGCAGTTCAAATGGCAAATTTCAAACGACTCTTGAGCGCAAAAGATTTGTAGCTCGTATTGTTGGTACTGTATAGTCAGAAAAAAATATATTGGGAAAAGTTAAAATTCAGCTAAAGGTCAGTGGAACATTTATAGGGAATTTTAAGAAAAAGTAAAAAAAAAACTGCTTACCATCCGAAGGAATTAAAGCTGCTGGCCCGGTGCAGTCAGCAAGCATTCTGAAGACTTCAGTTCAGCAGTTGCATCATTGCATGCCATTAGACATTAAATAAATTACTGTTCAAATTACTGTTCCTCCATGTTTTTTTCGCTGAGTTTATAATCATATACCTACACAACTCAGTCATAGGTGAAAAGAAGTTCTGAATTCAGCAATTCTCGTAGCTTTTCAGGCTCGGAGAAATATTATAAACACTGGGTGCCGCAGGTTTGTTTCGAATTTCAAAACGATTAAAAAAGTCCCAAAATATCATTCAAAACATTGCTGATGAACAATTGAAAACAATTAGTACTAACTATCGTCGTTGATTTTGTTTCTTCCTCCTGGGTGGACTTTACCTTTCCAATGAGGTTCAAAGGCATGTGGTCAACCACTCATAGCCAACCAGTGCCGGTAGCATCCGTTGCTGCAGTCTAAGTGCCAGGGCCTATAGGTCCTAAAGCTCGTTATGTGTTGGAGTGTTGTATATTCGAAGTGAAAACTAACTGAGGATAACTTTATATATAAAACTTTTACTTCAAGGGCCTTAGGAACTATTCATAAATTTCATTATCATTGATTGTTTTCTTTGTTTTTACTGGCCCTTCTCTCCCTTATTGATATAGTTTTAGCAACATATTGCTAAAGTGCTTTGTTACATTACATAAGTAAGTTCAACAGAGCCATATATGACCCCCTTATGCAATTGTAAAGATGGGTTCTTAGCAATTGAAAAAAAAAATTATAGTGATAATCTAAAAAAAATTGATTTCTGAAATTTGTGAAAAAAGGTTATGGAACCTAAAAATAATTATGAAAATTCTGTACATGCAACACTTAACTGGCATGCAATATGACTCAAATAATTCAAAAAATGTATCTAAATTGGAAGTTATTCAAGATAAACTTATGACACAAGTTACAAGAATGTTGCAATATTATGGAACCTAAGCAGAAATTGACCTTACATGCAATGAGACACCGACATGCAAAACAAGCTAATAAGTAGGGTACAGAATCAGTAGAAGTTATCTATTACCCTAATTTGAAATAAAAACTGTCCAAATCTCCCATTTTCGCATAGGATTTATAAATTAACCTATAGGTTAATTTATCTAGGAATCTCTACGTAATAATGTAAAAGAATTAAATAAGATGTGATTTTTCCCATCATGCAACTTATGGGTCCTTATTAGTAAATTATTATAAATTATTAGTATAAATGACCATGACACAGTTATGACTTAAGAACAGTATTATTATAAACCCCTTGACTCTCAATATATATTCTCATATAGTGTTTTTCCTGAGTTTATCTGTCAAATCAAGATATAGTTTGTAAGAATGACTTTCAAAGACATAATTTTGACACAATTTTGTAAGACTTTACAGATTATGTAAGAGGAATGCTGAAGGAATTCGTGCAGTGAATAGGGAATAAAACGTGGAGTTTAAAGTACGTTCATTATTACGCACAGTCATAATAATTATTGAAAAATATTATGAAAACTTAAAAGAAATGGAATTTGAGTTGACTAGGTCGTTTGCCTTAATTAAACAATCTACTACAATTGGAATTGCATCATAGTTATTCATTTAGACTTTCTTAAAAAAAAAGAAAAAAATATTGCAGCTCTCTAAAAGCATTAAATATTGTTCAAACCGATGACAGATAATGCACCTGTCACAAAAAAGTAAAATAAAAATAAAAATTATATGATTCCATCAAAGAACTGTAGATATATAACACAGCATTTGGTTAATATTGATATCTAATATTATTCTTATGTAGCATTAGTATTTGGACTTGTGGGTGAATAAACAAGGTCGTTGGGAAGGCCCGAGTGTCTGCACAAGAGTGATGGCTTTAACACTCATCCGAAAGTAATTTTTCTTCACATAAAACAATTCCACAATTTGATACAATTCAGAAATATAGTCCTAAAACAACATTCCAGAAACAATTCAGAACAATTCCCAACTCCTAAAATAGCATTAAAAACAATTCAGAACAATTATGAATGTCCTAAACTAACATTGAATAAGCAATTCAGAATAATTGAAAACAATTATACTTGTGAGCATTAAATGTTTTTTTTTTTTTTTTTTTTCTCCCCTCTTGGAAATTGCTAACTTTGAACACAAAAGGTCAGATTCAATTGCAGATGAGCTATGGTCACTTGATCACTCTTAGCATCACAAATTTAAGAATTAATAAAGAACGATCAAGATTGTTCTGGAATATGCAATATCACATGATCACTATCAACATGCATCTGAAAATCTCAGAATCTTAGAATCTCAGAAATAGTATAACAAAGAAATGGCCATTGAATTTGCTCGGGGTTATTATGATTTTCGGTCAAAACATGTCCGTGTTGTCATATTAAAATCTTGCATAAACACTCGACAAATTTGTAGACTTAACTAATGTTACAATGTTTTAAAACTACATCGAATTACTGTAGAATGTATAATAAACTACCACAGACTAAACGCAACCTTTCCACTACAACCAAATAAATAACCTGATGCAAAATAAAGTTTAAAAAATGTAACTTTCAGATGAACTATTCTTTTGAAAACACGTGTCTCGCTCAGCTCCACCAAACATCCAATCAAGCTTCCAGAAGGAACATGAGAATGGCCAATTGTGAATACAGTTACAGCTGCCCATCACTCCAAAGGTCAAACCAAGCAGAGATTTCTGGGTAACAAAGACATTGTTAGTTGGAGTACTTAAGGCAGCTAGATGAAGCTCCTGGAGCAAAATGAATTTCGACAACCTGTGGCCTTATCTTGTAATATTCCTGCCTGTGATACTAGTGGACTGCAGCAGGAAGCTGTGTGGTAGACAGCTAACCGAAAGTGTGAAATTGGTGTGTAGCCACACTGGATATCATTCTCTGCGGGGTAAGACTTATGCTAATGTATTTTCTTTCTAAGGCTAGGTTCACACTAGGACATAAACTTAAACTTTTAACAGTAATCATGTTCGATCCTTAAGTTAAACGATGTTCAATACTGTTTAAGGCCTAAGGAGCAGCAGCAATTTAGATATAAAAGTAAACTATTAGTGCAGTAGTATTTCAGACACTTTATTTTTTTAAAGCACTATATTCTGTACCACATTAAGTTATCCTATATGTCTTCTTCCATTAATTCGTATTTTGAGTACCCATTCATTTTCTTCTGTGCAATAGTTTCTTTTGTGCAAATGGTACAAAATGGTTCACAGAGAAGCAAACGATTCCCCAAAAAATCTTTGTATACACATCCCGAGGATCTCGTAATAATTTCAATTCGATTTCCGTTAAAGCAGTGCACTTGGCGAATAAAGTTGCACAATCCATGAAGTATTTTCTTCCTCAAAGAATGAAAGGGCAAAACTAAGCCACAGCCAAAA